>JANZLB010000024.1:2328815-2342279 GCA_026167865.1 Notarius quadriscutis | reverse complement strand
CCCCTACTCCACTTCTTTGATCTCTCCCTGCTGAACTCTCCTCCAACCCATAAAGCTGGCAACCTTCTAGATCTGGTCTTCTATGGACTGTTACAGTCCATAGAAACATTTGTTCTCTCTCTCCCTCCTCTCTTGCCTCCTTGGTCACAGCCTCCCTTCCCCCTGCTTGAATCCTTTGCCAGTCTCCCCACTGAATCTGCTGCATCCTCCCTACTCTAATCTCTCTCCTCATCATTGAACACATTATCTCCCCTTGTCTCCAGGCCAGCAAGATCTTCCCCTCCTAGTTCCTGGATGTCTGAAACACTTCCCTCCTACAGAATCAGTCTCCATGCAGCAGAGAGGAAGTGGAGAAAATCTAGGGCCCCTGCTGACGTTTCTCACTACCAGTCCCTCCTTGATGAGTTCTCAGCCTTACTCAAATCAGCCAAAATGAAGTTTTATCACTCCAAAATTCACACCTCCATCTCTAACCCTTGTCATCTGTTTTTTGTTTTCTCTTTTCTCCTCAACTCTCCACCACCTGCACCTCAGTCCTCCATCACTGCAGAGGACTTTACAGTGTTTTTTGAGGAGAAGATCATGGCCATCCACAGCTCCTTCACCAGGCCTGCCTCACCCTCCCACCCCATCCCCCTGTCTCTTCCCTCTTGCTCTCTGCTTTTTCCCCTCTTTCCACTTCTGATGTCTCCCAGCTCCTGCTCTCTCACCATCTGACTACATGTGCCCTTGACCCTATCCCCTCATCTATCCTCCAGACCATCACTCCTGACATCCTCCCATTTATCACTTCCCCTCATTACCTCCTCATTGTCCTCCGGATACTTTCCCTACAGCTTCAAATGGGCCCACATCACCCCTCTGCTGAAAAAAAAAGCACCTTAGACCCCTCGGTTATCCAGAACTACCACCCTGTTTCTCTTCTCCCCTTCCTGTCAAAGATACTTGAATGTGCTGTTGCTAACCAACTCTCCTCTTTTCTCTCACAGAACAACCTCCTGGATCCTCACCAGTCTGGCTTCCGAGCTCAACCGAGACTGTGCTTCTCTCAGTCAGTGATGCACTTCATGCAGCAAATGCTGCCTCCCTCTCCTCGGTCCTGATCCTCCTTGATCTTTCTGTTGCATTTGACACTGTTGATCACACCATCCTCCTGTCATCCTTATCAGCTCTAGGGATCTGCGGGACAGCCCTAGACTGGTTCAAGTCCTACCTCTCTGGTTGCACTTTCTAGGTTACCTGGCCTGGTACTGTATCAGCACCATGCCCGCTTACCACTGGTGTCTCTCAAGGTTCAGTCCTCAGTCTGCTTCTCTTTTCCCTCTACACCCAGTCTCTTGGCCCAATTATCTTTGCTCATGGTCTATCCTACCACTGCTATGCTGATGATACCCACTCCCTCTGACACACAGATCTTTTGCTCGCATCTCTGCTTGCCTGCATGACATCCGGGACTGGATAGGCAACCATCACCTGAAGCTCAACCCAGGCAAAACAGAGGTAATCTACATTCCTGCTCCATCTTCTCCACTCCGGACATTGTCATCTCCCTGGGGGACATCTCGAGGTCTTCTTCACCCAGTGTGAAAAACCTAGGGGTCGTCTTCGATGACAAACTCTCCTCCTCAGCAAACATCGCTGCAGTGACCTGGACATGTAGATTTCTCCTTGACAACATCTGAAGGATCTGCCAATTTCTGACCACCTACTCAACTCAGCTCCGGGTCCAAGCATTGATCCTCTCCCGTTTGGACTACTGCAACTCTCTTTCTTGTTGGCCTTCCAGCTTCTGCCATCTGACCCCTGCAGCTCATCCAGAACGCTGCAGTTCGCCTGGTCTACAACCTCCCTCATTCTTCCTATGTCACCCCTCTGCTTGCCGACCTCCACTGGCTATCTATCGCAGCTTGCATCTAATTTAAGACATTGGTGCTGGCTTACCAGGCTCTCAAGGGGTTAGGGTCAGCATACCTCCAGAGTCTGATCCACCCCTACATGCCAGCCAGATCCCTATGCTCCACTGCTTCTGGTCAGCTGGCCCCTCCTCCTCTCTGCTCATGCCCAGCCCGCTCAAGACTACTGTCTGTCCTGGTTCCCCGTTGGTGGAATGACCTTTCCATTCATGTCAGAACTGCTGACTCCCTGACCACCTTCAAGCGCAGACTGAAGACTCACCTCTTCAGGCTGCACCTCTCCCCTGCTTCCCCGCCCACTGTGTAACTGCGTTTCAGTCTAAACCAACCCAGGCTGTGTACGGTCTCGCCTGGGGTTAGGTGTTTTGAGTTCTCAGTTTAGTTGTACTTGATATGGTTGGTTTGTTTCCTTGGCTATTTGGGTATTCGGATTTCAATAGCATATTACACTTGGCATTACTGTCACTTGTTCAGTTGGCACTCGAACTTTCTTGTCTAGAAGTTCAGCACTTTGTGTACCTGACTTTTGCACTTGTTGTACATCGCTCTGGATAAGAGTGTCTGCTAAATACCATATAATGGAATATTAGTGTGTGTTGGAGTGTATTAGTGTGTGTTACCATCAGGACTGTTCGTGTGTGTTGGTGTATTAGTGTGTGTTACAGTTTGGGCTGGGTGATATGATGTCAAGACTGTGTTAATATGTATTTGTGTGTATATTAGTTTGTGTGTCATCAGTTTGTGTATATGAGTGTGCAACAGTATGTGTTCATGTATTCGTTTGTGGTAGAGTCTATTCGAGTGTGTTCGTGTGTGTGAGTGTATCAGTGTGCATGTTTTTCTATCCTACTGAGGAGCAAATGTCCCGACAAGGACAGTAAAATCTGACAATTTTGACCTTGTGGAGACATTTGGATGGTCCCCATAAGGAAACTGCTGTTGTGTGTGTGTTTAAATAAAAATAAAAAAATAAAAGAGCCAAAAAGTTTCCTTTTCATTACTGAGGTTAAGGTTAGGATGAGGTTGAGGTGCAGGCACAGCATTAATAAACTGCAATAATAATTATGTCAATGGAAGGTCCTCACAAGGATAGTGAAACACGCATGTGAGTGAGTGTGCATCAGTGTGTGTTAGTGCATTCGTTTGTGGTAGAGTGTATTGGAGTGTGTTAGTGTGTTTGTTTTTATATACTACTGAGGACCAAATGTCCCCACAAGGAAAGTAAAATCTAACAATTTCGACCTTGTTGGGACATGTGGAGGGTCCCCACAAGGAAATTGCTGGTGTTTTTTTTTTTTAATAATTAGGGTTAGGTTGAGGTGCAGCACAGCATTAATAAACTGCAATAATAATTGTCAGTGGAAGGTCCTCACAAGGACAGTGAGACAAATGTGTGTGTGAGTGTGTATCAGTGTGTGTTACATTCAGGGCTGGGTGATATGATGATGATGTAATGCTGATACTGTGCTTGTGTGTGTTGGAGTGTATTGGTGTGTGTTCGAGTGTCTGAGTGTGTGTTACAGTCAGGTGCTGGGTGATATGATGATAGGATGTTGATACTCTTATAAATGGTCACATGACACTTTTCAGATATAATCGCAGGTCTTGTTTTTTAACATTAACAAAGATCATTTACAAACTGGAAGCAGCTGATTTTTAAAAAATTTACTGTACCTTTATAATTGTATTTTTTTATTTTGTGAATATATATGGACACAAGTGTTTTACTGGGAAATACACCACTTGTATTTATTTTTCATCCAAGCTCCATCTGGGACATGGAGAACCAAAACCGTGACATACATCTCTATGTCACTCGTAAGGATATCGATGAATTGTTTTGATACATTTGGGTCCTTTTTGTTTGTGAATGCATCTGTAATATAATCAAAAGAAAATCACACGCTGGCTTGAAGATATGAAGTTTATCTTCTCGTGTTGAAAATATTCTCACTCCTTCACTTCGCTCGCTCATGAATGAACCATGAAATATCCTCCCTCTCGCTCTCTCTCTGTTTGTGCAAAGGTTTTCAGCACATGCAAAGAAACGCATGAGATTAAATATTTTTACTCTAAAAAAAATCCTATAAAGAGCAAAAAACATTGATAAATGAAACAGAGTCAGTATTTAGTGTGATGACCCTTTGTTTAAAACGCCAGTGGTCTCAGGACAGTGTGTGCAGTTTTATAAATCAATGAGCTGGAAGTTTTCCTGAGCATCTTCCAGAACCAGCCTCAGATCTTCTGGACACTTTAACTGTCTCACTCGCTTCTTATTTTTACAGCAAAACCCAGGAGCCTTCATTCTATTTTAGTGTTAAAAGCGTCTCTGATGTAATCCGCTGCTTTCTTTACTGCTTTCTGTTCTGCTGGAAAACCAACATTTGGAATCTCAAATGTTCTGATTTAATAATGTCGACGTCAAAATAAAAATCTAAAAGAAAGTTTGTATTTAAAAAAAAAGGGTCTCAAACTTTTGCACAGGATGTGATCGATTTACAGTACCAGTTAAAAGTTTGTACACCCCTACTCTACTTATTCATAGGTTATTTTGCATTCTCTACATTGTCGAACAACACCGAAGATGACAAAACGATGAAATAATATCTGGAACATTTATGGAATGATGTGATAAACAAAAAAGTGTTAAGAACAAAATATGCTTGATATTTTAGATTCTTAAACTAACTAGCGCTTACCTTGATGACACTTTGCACATTATTGGTATTATTTTCACCAGCTTCATGAGGTATTCAGCTTGAAATCTTTTCAAGTAACAGTTGTGCCTCGACAAAAGGTAATGAGTGGACGAGTTTCTTGCCTTCTTAATGTATTTGAGATTAAACAGTAAAAATACAGTAAATAGCCCTATTCCGTCCACAACTGTAGTAATCCATATTATGTCAAGAACCAAACAGCCAAGTAAAGAGAAACTACATCCATCATTACTTTAAGACGTGAAGTGACTTTTAATTCATAAAAATGAAGAAAAGCCATGAATTAGAAGCAGTCTCCAAGTTTCTGACTTGCTCTGTGTGTGTGTATCGGTGCACAAGTTTTAATTTATTTTGAGTTTCACCTTCACCAGACGCTTTTGGTCGCCATCAACAAGCTTCTGGTGGGATTTTTATCCGCTCTTCTTGGCAGAACTGATCGAGTTCAATTAAATGTGTGTGCTTCCTGGTACAAACCTGACTCTTAAACACAGGCCACATATTTTCGACAGGGTTGAGATCAGGACTTGTTTTCAGCTGAATGTTCTCCTGCTTTATCCTCCACGTGTGTTTGGGGTCATCGTCCGGTTGGAACACACAACTGTGTCCAAGTTTCTGATGGTTTGAGGTTATGCTGAAGAATTCTGAGGTTCTTCATGAGTCTATCCACTTTGTGCAGTGCACCAGTTCCATTGGCAGCAAAACAGCCCCGGAACCTGATGCTACCACCATCATGCTTCACAGTTGACGCAGTGTTCTTTTGTACCTCTGGTCATTGTCAACAAACAACTCAATCTTTGTCTCATCTGACCATGACACTTTCCTCCAGAAGGCTTTGTCCATGTGATCAGCTGTTAACTTTAGTTGAGCATGAAGGTGCAGATTTTGGAGCAGGAGCTTCTTTCTTGTACAGCAGCCTCTCAGTCCATGGTGATGTAAACTCTCTTGACTGGAGATGGTTAGACTGTTCCTTGGTCGTTCCTGAACACCTGAACCAATTTCCTCTCAGCTGAGGAGGACAGCTTGGATCTTCTTCGAGCAAAGAGGCTCAGCAAAGTAGCTCCACCTCCCAATAACTTGTACTTCCATACATACAGTTGTTTGAACTGATGATTTTCAAATCTGCATTTATTTAGAAGCAGCTCCAGGAGACGTTCCTGAGTGGGGAAATCCATGATCCTCTTTCTCAGATCTGCACTGAGCTCCTGGGACTTTCTCGTTGTTCTGTGTGTTGGTCAATCCAATGAGTGCCATCAATCAAACCCTTTTTATGTTGTGCACAGAGAAGCTACCAGCTGCAGTCAATCATCATCACTAACAGGAAGTTAAGAGGACTCCGCTTTGGAGAGTTAAAACATATTTTTGGATCTTTCACGTCCATTGAAGTCGATGTATGTATGTATAACTGAAATTTTGTGCACCAGATTCTTTTTTTTTTTTCAATTAAAGATGGATGTTGTTATCATTCGGTCACAGAAAAAGAACAATTCAGAGAAATCACTGAAAGTTCAATATTGCTGTGATATTCATGTCCCTGTATGTAAACATCTGACTTCAGCTGTGGAGACACATCTCCATGTGCTATTTGCTGTATCGCCCCGCCCCTCGTTCCTTCACTGCATTCGAGAGCTCAGATTTGAACGGTAGGACGAACGGTTCAAAAAACATCCGTAGATTTCACCGGTTCCAGGACGCTCGCTTCGCACGAAAATTTAAAACATACACGACAAGCTGGAAATGTCTCTATAATTTGTTGACTTTATTATAGACAAAATATATGATCTGCACAAACTCCGTCAAGTCACTATTTACAGATTTGAGATGCTGCATTTACAGAGAAAACAAACAAACCAACAAACAAATAAAATACCCCAAAACAAACAAAAATCCAGGGAAAATCATAAAAATGAATAAAAACACCAACACAGAGAGAGAAAGTCAAACCTAGCCGTTATCCCGGGATAAATTTAAGCGCTATTATTCTGAATATTATTCGTGTTATTCATTTTAATATTATATTTACAAAACTCCAAATATCCATACATATTTATTGATTGATTTTCATCTTTGCGAGTCTTTGTGTGTGCTGATCAGGTCGTGAGGACTCGATGAGGATTCCTGGGACTGAAAGAGACAGACACAAAGAAAACCGTTTCAGCCTTCAGGGTCGGGCGAGACATTGTTCCGACATCATGATGGCAATATTTCAGGGAAATGCTCAAGCAGAGGTGTGACTTCAACAACATGATGTAGGTTTATTTCCTCATTTTTATCCTAACTGCGATATTTCTGAGCAAATATTCATTCATTAGCGTGACTCTGATCATAGAAACGGATCACGTCTTGGACGATATCTTGTTTGGGATAATTATTGCGATATTTCTGACCAAAATGGCTGTATAAGAGATATACGATATGTTATTATTCCTGCAATATTTTTGAGAAATGTTCATTCAGATGGTTGACATCGAAACATCAACTGGTCGTCCAATATATTGTTTTTCAGGATTGTGATATTTTCGAGCGATGTTTATTCACGACCCAGAGAAGTGTTTCATGGTTGTATGACATATTGCTTTTCCATTATAGTGATATTTCTGTGCAATATTCATTCGTCCGTGTGACTTACAGAACCCTGAATTGGTTGTACAATACATTGTTGATCAATGTTATTGCGATGTTTAAAAACAATTGATCCGAAGTATGGGTGTGGTTTTTATATATATACATATGCACCTAAAATGATTGTACAATATATTGCTCATCATGATTGCGATATTCTGAAGCCTGTCACAGTGATACAACTGTTTATTGTTTGTACATCATAATTGTGGTATTTCCAATAATATTGATTCAGCCACAAGTGTGACTTTGAGAAACCTAAAATGGACGAACAATACATCGTTTATGATCGTTATTGTGATATTTCCAAGCAGACGTGTTCGGAAACCTGGAATTGTCTTGGAATCCATTTGTTTATCATGATTCATGCGACAAGACGTAAGAAAATACTTGCAGGTTTGTTTGTACATTTATCAATTATTTATCATAAGTACATTACAATTCGAGGTCCTTTTGACCTGGGATTTTTTTTTTTTTTTAATATTGTGGTGGAACCCGTAAATAGTTCGGTTTCTCATTACAATGCTGTTTTTGACAAATTTCCAGGCAGAAGTGGGAAAAATATTGAAACGTACCAGGTTCCACAGTACACTGTTGAATTTTTATCGCAATGTTTCAAGGGAATATTGAATTGTCTGAGGGGCGTGACTTGTTAAAACCTAAGATGATTTTTGCAATTGTTTAAACCTACAGCGGTTGTGTTGTATCGTATTGTATTTCCTGTTACAGGAATATTTTATTGTAAAATTCAATGAAAGTTAGCCGTAGCTATTTAAAAGTGCTTTAGCTAGGAATAAAAAATGGTGACGTGGCGGTATGTGAGGTACGATCGTTATCGTTCCGATAGTTGGAATAGTTATGGTTGTTACGATAATTCTTAGAGTAGTGTAGTTTACGACAGTTGCGAAAGTTTTTATACTTACGATAATTATCATGGTTAAATTAGTTGTGACAGTTGTCAAAGTTACATTAGTTCTGAGAGTTTCAACAATTACATTCAGCAGCGAATGCTAGTTACGATATTTTTGATAGTTATGATAGTTACGATATTTCTGATAGTTAAGCCAGGTATGATTGATAGAATTGTTAAAATCATTGTAATAGTCACGTAACTTACATTCACTGCGTTCATTACATTACTTATGATAGTTCTGATCACTGTGATCGTCAGTAGTTATGTTCGTCTTCTGATCGTGACATCATTTTTGAGAATGATAACAGTTACGATAATTGTTAGCTAGTTTTTCGTTTTCATTTCTGCAACTCATCGACTTGTAGCTCCATGCTCTGAGCCACAGAAAGCTTCATAACGTTTCAGAAGAGACTGGGGTGAAGGAGAGAGAGAGAGAGAGAGAGAGCATAAACGCTGCTTCCACACGCAGCCTGTCGAAGGAGCTGCTTTCCATGTGGAGCTCAGTATTTATGAGAAATGAGTGATGAGCGTAAAGCCTGGAGAAAAGAACATCGGGGAGGGTCGTGGTTAAAAAGGGGGCAAATTCTCCCCCGGGGGGCTTTACGGACACACACACACACACACACACACACACACACACACACACCCTCCCCTGAGACGGTGCAGACGACGGGTTTGACCTGCTTTGTCACACACTGTTTCTCTTAAAACACTAAACACTGAGCCAATAATAATAATAATAATAAAAATAATAATAATATGCATATATTTATTGTTTATCATATACTACATGTACATAAATACAGTTTTCAGGAAATATTTAAAAATATATGTATTAGTTTATTTGTTGTGCTCATCAGTAAAACCTCAAATAAAATAAAATTAATAAGAGAAAATATCGGGTTTTTTTTAAACTCAGTTATTTTTCCTTCTTTCTCGTTTCAGTTTGGATTTCGGTTTCTGTGATCCGAGCCGAGCGCTGCTTTTTTTCATGAATTTTAAAATGTCAAAACAAAACAAGATTCAGCTTTCTCTCTTCATCACAATATTTTGTTCTAATAATAAAATTATATCACAGATCACATTTTGTCAAATTATTTATTAACTATTTATATTTCACTCATTATTTTAGTTTCGAAGAGCGTTCTAATATTACTGGTGGAAATCATGACCGAGAAATGTGTTTTAAATCATGTGTGCACGCGTGCGCGTGTGTGTGTGTGTGTGTGTGTGTGTTACCCGTCGTGAAGGGGTCTGAACGAGGATTTTGTGATGGTCTGTGTGGGCGACTCCACTCCCCGCTCTGACAAATAAAAAACACAATCAATAATAAATGAGGTGATTATGGAGATGTGATCTACACTGAATGGGTTAATAAATCTCTCTCTCTCTCACACACACACACACACACACACACACACGGTCCCAACTCTCATCACCACATTTATCAACACACACACACACACAATATGGAGTGATCTATTCCTCTGACTCGACTGCAGTCGTTTTTTTCTTTTTTTTAATCTGCTTTAAAACGATGAGTGTTAAAACATTAACAGGAAATAAACCCAAAATATAAAAAAATACTTATTATTATTATTATTATTATTATTTTTTATTATTATGCTGCAATATTATTGGGTTTGAGATTAAACAGAGCAGAAGAAAGAAAAAAGAAAAGGAAAAACATTCCACAATAACTCAAGAAAGATGGAGTGAAAGGAGTCAGGAATTAAAGAATCACTGCAAGGATGGATGGATCGATAAATAAATAAATAAATAAAGCGAGTTGAGCTTTGGCATCTGAATAAAAAAGTGATAATATTCTTAAAATAAATAAATTATTAATGTCAACAAATAAAACTAAATAAATGATTTATTGTTTATTCAGCAACATAATTGGAAATATATATATATATCTTCAATTATAAAAATATAAAAATATATGACCTGAATCAATATTAATGTGGGAGTGTATTAAAGAAAGAAACGTAATAATATTAATAATAATAATCAAGAATTAAATGTTTTGTTCATTGTCATTTCACAAAAATACACAAGCTTTGAAGTCTAAAAAATGAGCACTGGGAATGAAACCCATCATGCTTTTATTACTGAGAAATGAAACAGCTGAAAATGAATAAATGAAAAAAAAAGAGAGAAATCAATCCGTTTGTTACCTGTGAGTTTGGGGCTGAGCTGCTCTGGGGTTTTGTCCTTCTCCATTCCACCATGTTGTTGTTGTTGTGTTTGATGATTCTGATGATGGTGTTGATGGTGGTGGTGGTGGTTCTGATTTACTCCCACCAGCGAGCGGACGTTGAGCAGCGAGTTGTGGCTGAGGAACGCGCTGTTGTTCCAGCTGTGGATCTTGCCGATGGGGCAGGTGTACAGTCTGTGGTTGCTGAGGAAGGCGGGGTGTTGAGCGCCGGTGTTTTTGGACACATCCGGCGTCGTCGCCGTCTCCGCTAGCGACCAGATCTTGGGTTTGCTGCTGACGGGGAGCTGGTGGTTTGGTGATGTCATGATGGTCATGTTTTTGTTTGCGTTCACGTTGGAGTGCACATGGGAGTCGTCTTGGTCCTTCAGGAGTTTACGTGCTCGTTTGTCCTCGTCCTCGTCTTCGTCGTCATCCTCCTCCTCGGCGTTGCTGCGATCCCCGTCATTCTCGTCGATCTTATCGATGTCAATGCTCTCCAGGTCGATCTCCTCCTCGTCCTCGCGCTTGTCTTCGTTGTCGCTGCCAAAGATGGCACCGTCCTCGCCGTCCTCCTTGGCTCGCGCGCCCCATGTCACCTTGTTCTCTTTCTTGAGTCTCCGTCTGGCATTGGCGAACCATGTGGAGACCTGTGTGAGTGTCATCTTGGTGATGATGGCCAGCATGATCTTCTCGCCCTTGGTGGGGTACGGGTTCTTCCGGTGCTCGTTCAGCCAGGCCTTCAGCGTGCTCGTGCTTTCTCGTGTCGCGTTCTTGGGCCTCGATGCATCGCCATACTGGAAGCCGGCGTAGGGGTAGAACGCGGCGGGGGAGGCGTGAGCGGCGAAACTTACTCCGGGGCTGTCCTTTAGATCATACTGTGAACCCTGAACACACACACACACACATCATTATTTGTCGAAAATCATAACGTGCTCAACGCAATATTAGTGTTGAATCTCTGACTTTGTACATCGAGGCCTATGAACACTTTACGAGATAAACACCTCCAGAGAGAAAATAGCTGGTGGTGTGAACTGCTCTGTGGACGTGTGAATTTGATGAACACGGATGGAAAAGTTAATCCCAGGTGTTAACGTCTCCAATGAGCATCAAGTCTTCCAGTGCTGGCTCTTTTTCCTGATGTGTAATAAACAGGATCTGCAGGTGTTAATTCAACACTGCCTTCAGTCCGACACTGAAGCATGTGAGCTTGGTGTTAGTTCATCGCCAGCACCGTATATGTTCCGCGTTCAGGTTGTAACCCTGGACTGAAATGAACACTGCCTCGAATTCAACACCACAACTGACTGGAACTTAATTCAACACTGAACATCAGCACTGAGGTGTTCATTCGTTCGTTCGTTTAGTTCAGCTTCCTGGGTGTTAATTCATCGCTTGTGGACATAGACGAGTTCATTAGAGGAGTTAATTTTCCACCGTGCGACGTGGTGATCAAATTCAGCTTTTAAATACCTGTGAAATTGATTTGAGTGTCGTGTCGGTGTTAATTTGGCACTCGAGGATTTTGCTGTGCTTGTGGTTTGCACAGGATACAAATACTTCTGAGTACAGCTTCTCATCATGAACACCTACAGCGTTGGACAAGTCCAACTGGAGAATAATAATCATAAGAGTAAAATAAACACCTGGGTCTGAAACACTGTCACAGCGAACACTGTCGTTGAATTCAACTCTATTTACACTTGAGTTACAGAGTGAACACTGGGGGTTAATTAAACACTGAAGACTAAGAGTACATGAAATAAACACCTGACACTTCAACACTGTAGGTCAACAGAACACTCATAGTGAACAATGGAGGTTAATTAAACACTATAAATTCACTGAACACTAACAGTAAACGCTCAACTAAGAGTTAAACACTTCGAGTTAACACTGTTTCATCAACGCTGCTGATCAACTGAACACTGTAACAGCTAACACTCGAGGTTAATGAACACTGTCGTTTAACAAAACACTGTCACAACTAACACTGTTGTTTAATTAAACACTCTCGGCGACCTGGGCACGACGAGGTTAACGCAGTCGTAGTAGTGCTGTAATTAAACACTGTGTCACATCGCGCAACATTTTAAACATCACCTAAACACCAGAAGGTCGAAGGAAGACTTTAAACACTGCACTGAACACCGAGAAAGTTCAACATTAGGTTCACTCGTGCGAGAAGTTAACTGAACAATGTTAATCACTGTTTAATCTTAATTGATTTGATTTTCATTGTTGATTAAATACTACAGAAGGTCAGTGTTTCTAATCCTGCTCCTGAATGTGTTTTGGTGTTTTGAACTCTGCTCAACTCCAATCAGCTAATTAACAAACCTGAACTGGATTGGAACGAGTGTTTGAGAAGATTAAACGCTGAACTGGGCCGAAAAGGAATCGAACCCTGCTGCAGTTTGATGAATTAAACACTGAGCAGTCTGAGAGGTGACTGAACACTGCAGGGGACTGGATTCGTTCGTCCACGTGAACACGAGCACACCTTTCCATGTAAACTCAACACCACGTGAGACACCTTTGCGGTGAATCAGATCCACGCTGCTCACTCAATCAATACCAACATTTTAAAAGTGTTTGTTTTGATAAACGTAAAGAAAACTATCCATCATAAAACCATCCAAGAAAATAGTGTTTCGTCGAATATTCTCGACCTGGGAAGTCAAATATAAACGACAAAGTGTTCATTTGACTTTTGCAGGCTTGTTGATAAAAAAGTGAATAAAATTCAATTTAAAACATATCAATGCTCCATTGTGATTTGATTCAACACTGCAGTGTTTTTTTTTTGCATTCAGCCCATCAGATTTAACCTTTGACCTTTAACAGCGGGACGCCTGCTATTGTGGGACCTGAGAGAATTCCACGCGGCAACGTCAGACTCAAACGGTGACGTGTGAAACGTGACAAATGAGGGAAGAAATTTAGTGTCTGAGAGTTTATCCTCGAACAAAACACCGGCCCTGAAAACAACTGGAAGTGTTGAGAGATTACATCAAATTATTATTATTATTATTATTATTATTATTATTATTATTATTATAAAAATCTAAATAAAAAAATTGGTGATTAAATTGTCGTGAA
>JANZLB010000024.1:2221669-2232305 GCA_026167865.1 Notarius quadriscutis | reverse complement strand
TGCTAAAAAAATTCCATCTCAGGTAGCGAGCTGTGTCATCAGACGACAAGATCAAAGGGTGAGGGCGGGTCAACTTCCGGTTGATTAATCAATCAATAATAACTGTTGGAACTGAAATAATGTCGATAATTGTAGCTGCCACTCTAGTTATATTTCAATATTTTAAACGTGAATCTGATCCCGAACAAGAACAAGCCTTGGCAAAAATATGAATGTATTCGATTCACCCATGGGAATTTTTATTGTTATTTTAAACTTTAAAATTTTCTTCAGTTTTGTAAAGTTTCTTGCTATCTTGAGTCCTTTTTTTTATGTAGAAATGTTAAGTTTCATTATTTTTGAAGAAATGGCCATCAAGTCGCTTTCTGAAAGCGAATGATAAAATGAGTCGAAAGAATGATCATGTAATGCGCAAAAAACATTATGATGTAACATAATCCATGAAAGGGAGGAATAATAATAATAATAATAATAATAATAATAATAATAATAATAATAATAATAATGCAAACATTTAGAACACGTTATTATTATTAAAAAAATAATTTCCAGCTTCTGCATTTGTGCTTTCGCTTGAAAATTGGAGTAAATTAAATTTCCTCCAATTGAAAATGAAAAATGAAAAATTTTAAATGATGTAAAATTATTAACTTAAAGACGATACCACACTGCTCAAGTTTCCAGAAGCAGTTTCTCAGAACGGTTTCCTTCTGAAGCTGGCTGTTCGTACATAGAAACATCATTCGATGTCATGATTTTTGAAGAATGGCGCCCCTCGAACGCCGCTTTTGTCCTTTATGAAGCGCTTTTCTGAAAGCCACCAATAAAAACATCATAAAGAACGAAGATAACGTCAGCGCGCAGATTCATTGCTCTGGGAAAAAAAAAAACAGACCCAACCAGTCGTCTTATTATTTACACGGCACAAAATAACCCGGAGCAAATGTCAAAAAGAGGAATACGGCAAGCAGAACGGGTA
This sequence comes from Notarius quadriscutis, assembly GCA_026167865.1. NCBI lineage: Eukaryota > Metazoa > Chordata > Actinopteri > Siluriformes > Ariidae > Notarius > Notarius quadriscutis. The sequence continues at coordinate 2,231,326 of JANZLB010000024.1, read as the reverse complement.
GAGGGGAGGGGCGTGGGTTAAATAATTAGCATATTAATCTTTTTTATGGCGTCATACTTCAGGTCAGTGTAATTTAAATCTAAATGGCATTAGAATTCATTTCGGATGGGTCAATTGTTCCCTAATAAAGAGGTGTTTTTGGAGAGAGAGAGAGAGAGAGAGAGAGAGTGTACTTCATGCACAAGATTTATGTTCGCCATTTGTTCATATTCACGCGCGGATGAATAAAGCGGTAATTCAGATGGTGATGGCGTGCGCCGTATCAGCTCGGCTCAGCCTGCGCACATCAATGCGTTTCATTTGTGTGCACCAAAAAAAAAGGGAAGGCGGTGAAATTAACTCCGTTTATTGATTTTTTTTTTTCCTTTTTTTCTTCCTCCGTGCACATAACAGCGCCCCCCTCTCGCTCCCTCCCCTCCCTCATTTGCCGCACGCGGGCCTCGTAATGATTAGTGACAAAAGTTTAATTAAGCAATTATGAACGCAATAATAGAGTTGTCTGGTTTGCTTTTTTTCCCCACACACCGTTTAAAAGACTTATCTCTGGGCTGCACGTCACACCAGGCGTGTGCAGATTAATGCTGTCCCACAATGCATGCTAACACACGCACACACATATACATACACACACACACACCTCTTCAAAGTGCCAAGCCGCCTTTTATCGAATTACAACTTGCCTTTATTTATGAATATGTCGTAAAAAAAAATCAGTTCTGGCTTAAAGGTGTAATTATAAAGACACCCACAATGCGACGTCCCAAATTCGCCCGCGCTAATCTCCGCGGCGTGATAAGAGCGAACAAAGACACGCGACGTTTCTAAGAGGCTTTCGGCGCTTTATTCAAACCATTTACATTTGATTTCGCCGCCTCCTTTTGTTTATTTCTGCCTTTCGAACGTTTATTAGATTATCTCCTTTGTGCCCCCCCCCCACAAGCCTCTTTTGCACAACTTTAGCACTAATGCGTGAAATTCATCCCTCTGTTCAAAAGCTATCGATGTTTCAAAGCTTTCATTATTTATTTCTTACTTTTTATTCTTACGTTGTTTTTTTTTTCTTTTGAAAGCTCCGACTTCTACATTCCATCGCATTTCAGAAACTGATTTGATTCAGCGTTTCACATTCAATGCAACTATAAATGGATAAAAAGTACAGCGTGTTGGGAAGTCAGTTCCTGATCTCTCCCAGTGACGTCACACACGACGATAAACAGTCTTTCCCTGACCAGCTTGTCTTTACGATAATAAATATCACACGATGAGGTGATTCAGGAATCAAAAGTGAATCATATCACAATAAGAAGTGAGTGTCGATTCTGTCTGTCTTTAAAGTGAATGAAAAAATTGCACCTTGGACACAGTGAAGTGCATCATGGGAAATTATGGACTGCTTTTTTTTTGCTTTTAACAAGTAAAAATTCGGAATACTGGATGAATACTGTTTTATAATCTGTGAATCATGTCAGTGAACCAAATCAAGTTATTTTCTCATTTTTTATGAGTTATAAATAAAAGTTAGGATTATAAAATGAATGTGAAGAGGAATGCCGAAATGCAAAGAAATGTTCAGCGCAGGGAAATTTTAGATTGCATTTTTTTTCCTTGCAATATACAACGAATCATGATGATGATGATGATTCAGGAATCAAATATGAATCATATCACAAAAGAAAGTGAGCTGAAGGAACTTCTGTGTTTCAAGTATGAAAATAAAAGTGCACCTTAGGAGGAGTGAAGCACCTCGAGGGAAATTTTTGAGGATTATTTTCTCATCATCAGAAAAATATTTTATAACATGTGAATCATATGACATTTATGTGAATCATATTAGTGAATCAAGTCAGGGATTTGTGAGTCATAAATAAGTTACAATTACAAAAGCTTCTAGTTAAGAGATGTGTCTCAGGACAAAGAAGCTGATATCGGGGTCTTTAAACAAAATACAGTCTGGGTTCAGTGCAGTGCATCTTGGGAAATTTTGGATTTATTTATTTATTATGTTGGACAACTCATTATGATTATAACTCAGGAATCAAATGTGAATCACAGAGCAAAAGAAAGCTCATTTAAAGACCTTCTTCCTGTAAAGTGTGCAGGCGTGCATGTTCGAGTCAGTGCAATGCATTGTGGGATTTTTTTATTGCTTTTTTCATGATATAAATTTTTAAAAAATGATTATAATGCTGTGATTCAGGAGTCAAATATGAATCATATAGCAAGCAGCTCATCTTGCTGCCTTTCAAGTCAAAAGAAAGTGCACTTTAAAGGTAGTGAAGTGCATTGTGGGAAATTTTGGATGATGTTTTATGTTTTTTATGTTTCATATCTTGCTCGAAATGCATAATTCTGATTTATGATTCATGATTTAAATGTGAATCAGCTCACAAAAGAAAGCAGGTCTAAAGTGCAAAAGAGTGCATTTCGGGTCAGCACAAGGCATTGTGGGAAATTTCAGGTTGCTATGTGTTGTGTTTTTTTTTTTGTTTTACATAAACACACACACACACACACACACATTCTGATTGTAATGTGATTCAGGAATCAAATGCGAATCATACTGCAAGAGAAAGCGAGTGCTTGGGCCTTCTGTCTGTAAAATGTGAAAGAAAATGCACTTGCATTGTAATGTGACTTGTATTTTGGGGTTTATTTTATGCTTGATAAAAAATACAATTATTGTAGAATAATGAAGTTTTATAACATGTGAATCATATGCTGTGCATGTGAATCATCTGAGTGAATCAAATCAGGGTCAGGATGAGAACTTGAAAGTTTAGAGGTGTGTCGGAGTGAATGTAAAACTGGGGGTTTGGTGCAGTGCATTATGGGATTTTTAGTGTGTGTGTGTGTGTGTGTGTGTTGTACAGTGTCAATATGTGAAGATCGGATCGAATATTGTGATTCAGAATTGAAATCATGCAGAAGGGGTGAGAATAATGTGCACTTACAGGGTCAGAGCAGTGCATCATGGGAGATCTTTGAGCCTGTCAGGTGCTGACACCTTCACTTCTCCATCAGTGAATGATTTTAACTTCGATCTGATCAAATACGAGAATAAAACCTGAACTCTGCGCACAAAAATGCATCGAAAAGGATGTGAAGATATTTTGGTCCACGAACATCAGAGCAAACAGCCAATTAGCACCTGATATCGAGTCGTTATGAGCTGGGAGAAAAATAAATAAATAGAAATCGACGGTGTCTGTTGTTCATTTGGCGTCACATTCGTATTCGACGCTGCCAAGATGGCCGACGTCTCCTCGGCTAATGAAGCGCCATCCTGAACAGACGCATAACAACCGGCGTGACATTTCGACAGACCGTCTGCTGAGAGAAACGGTGGGAAAATGGCGGGAAAAACGTTGAAAGTCCACCGGCTGACAGTTTGTTTATCAGCGGTCACATTTCACGGTAACAGCCGAGCGAATCGACGTCTCGACATCTCGGACTCTGAATGCGATCGGGCGTCTTGTAATATACACAGCGCTGCGGAATTCTGGATTCTGATTGGTTAGAAGAAGGTGATTAATTAAAAAAAAAAAACCTCATTCACAGGGTTTTGTAAGCTTTTCCGCGTGAGGAGACACTGAGTTAACATGTTCATAAGGAGTCTCCAGAGTCAGCGGTGAAGGCGGACCCAAGTTTCCTTTCGAATGTAATGGTGAAACTCGTTCTTTTATCAGCAAAAATTGTCAGATTGCTGCGGTCGAAGTAAAACGAAACAAAATGAAAGGGATAATTTCAGAAATCCGTCAGATCAAACACCTGATTAGAGATGATTATCATTGAAAGAGTTAATAATCCCTGCTGTCAAATTAACTTGTGATTCAGATTAAATCATGAAACGAATCAGGTCATTACGTTGAAATAAAATCTGCCGGATGCGCACCCTGATACGTTATAAACAACGTCACAAGTTGACCAGGTCAAAGGTGACATCCGTGTCCGCCGTCTCACCTCAAACAAATGACCAACAGAGGTAGGAGCGCATCTGGTGGATGTGGCTGCCAGATTTGCGGCTAATTACAGAGCTGTTGGATGGTGTTTGTGTGTGAAGGAGCTGAGCGCTGGATCCCTCGACCCTCCAACAGCAGAGTTTTGGAAGACAAGCGGCGACCTGAACCCCCTCCGCGCTCACAAAAAGCATTCCTACTGGGTTTATCCACACAATCGGGCTCTCTGGATGGATTTTTAAGCTCTCTCTCTCTCTCTCTCTCTCTCTCTCTCTCTCTCTCTCTGACCGCTGCCAGTCCCTAATTAGCAATGCAGGCCTCTCTAATCCGCTCCGATTCCTGTGCTATAGGTCTTCTGGATGTCAGCGTTCAACTTTTTCTGCTCGCTGCCACAGATTTAATGCAGTTTACTTTTAGAAAACAGCCCAAGTTTAGAAATTCTGACAGAGTGTCTTCCCCCCATTTCTATTTTCTTTATGCATAATGTCTGTTTGTGACAGGCGGGCACGGAAAAACGTGGTAAAAACGCGGTCGGTGTGACAGCGGGGGCAGCTGCGGTTGTTTACCCGACTTTATTTCTCCTTTATTTCTCTCGGATGAGTGAGAGAGAGAGAGAGAGAGAGAGAGAGAGAGAGAGAGACTTTGTGTGTGTGTGTATGTGAGAGAGAGAGAGGACATGGCGGGGAAATGTTGCAGCTCGCTAATAAGACGCCCATCATGCTAGCTCGACTGTTGCCGCTCTCCGTCTCTCTCTCTTTGCCATGATTACGCTGTAAGAAGCCCTCAGTCCTCGCCAGCTGATCCTCATCTTGTTCGCTGGCATTAATGACACTTCAGTCACTTTTCAGGCCTCCTTCCCTCCTTCCCTCCCTCCCTCCTTCCCCTCCGCACCACTTCCCACTTCCCAGCGTCCCCTCGTTTTCAACCCAGAGCTGACATTTCCTGACATTTTCCCAACTAATTACAGTACAAATAATTAACCCGGCATCGCCGCGCGCTACAAACGAAGGCCCGAAAGCCGTCCGTCAGGCTTCGGCGTGATTGATGACACTCGCAGCGACTTTATCGGACGGGTCCCTGCCATGACCGGCCGCTCGGGGAAGCCGAGCAAATTTATTAGAACCAACAATGCAAATTTGGAAGTCATCTCATCCAGTTAGGCGCCTGGGCAATATCCGTGTCAAGGTGAACGTGACAATGAAAGCAAAATATTTGCATTTTTTTCTCCCTGCCTGAAGAGAGAGGCTGAAAGGGGCGGGTGGGTGTTTGGGTGGGCGAGTGGGGGGGGCGGCGTAGGGAATCAGAGCCGGGGAAAGATGACAGGCCTAATTATTTCGGCTCACACAGGCCAAGACAGCTGTTTCTGCTGTCCTGAACAAGCCTGTCAACGCAGGCGAACCAAATAGGTCCATGCAATGAGTCACTAGCCGCCTGCCGCTAATGACCGATGCTAATGTCGCTGCCATGTCTCCCAGGAACTGCGGAGACACCAGGAAAAAAAAAAAAGTGTCACGCCGCACTTTCTGCAAAGCCAGTCAACATTTTGCCTCCATAATTACGCGTTAGAGAATTAATTCCTGCCTGTCAAACCCTCATGGCGTATATCGACGAAGACGGATGACACGGAATAACCACGGTCGCATGCTAAAATAATAATGCGTGAGCGAGAGATTAGGTGTGAAGTGTGTATGAATAACTCGCTCGCTTTAATTAGGTAAGGTGGCCTTGCTTTCCCGGGTTTCTGGGTGACATACAGCTGTACACGTATGCAAGCGTGCATGACACGGGCTTAATTAACACCTCGCGACTGATATTAGCACAAGACGATGACGTGCTGACGCGCAACGTTTCTCCAAACGTTTCATATCAAGCTCATTTAAACACGTTAAACAAACGGCGTGGGGCAAACGTCGGAAATATTTACTGTCAAAATATAAAAACGGTTCAACCGTTGGTTTTGCTAATATAACCGTGCAAGTCGAAGAAAGGTCGAGCAAGCTAAAAATAAAAATAAATGTCGGAACAAAAATACTAAAACAACTTAAAATGCAGGCGACGTTATCGACAGTTTGTCCAAATACAAGCAAGACACGACAGTAAACAATAATTTGTTGTATTTGTTGGCAAACCGCTGCGTTTGAAGAGGAATAAAATGCTTGAGGGTGTGAGGTTATAACAGCATCACCGCTTCATCACAACACCACATTGCTGATTATTTTCTGACAACAGCATGACACAGAACTTGCTTTGTGTTAATAATAATAAATATTTATGACGTATTCTTCTTCAGTTTGAAATATTAAACACATCCGAGCACAATTGGGTGCGATAGGTGGAAAAGCAGCCGCTCTTTTATGCTAGCAAGGTTAGCAATATGTTGTGTGTGCGCTAAGTACTTGAGGGAATAGAAAGGTCGTCTCCTGCGCCGACGATAAATCTTGGATATGCACTGTGGGGCAGCTTTCTAGGACTGGGGGGGCAAATCCTGCCAGGGATCAGAGGCCCCTGAACTCCCGCCGCACAACAGATGGACTACGGATCACACTGAGATCCAAAATGGCCGCCAAGTTGGAAGTGTGAAGGCTGCTTTTGTGTGGTGGTAACTCCGCTCTTGGTGGGTTGATTGACGAGGAAGGAAAACACTTCTGACAGTGACAGGGTGAATTTCTTTTTTTTTTTTAAAAAAAGGTAAATTAACAATTGTGGACATCTGATTAGCAAGCACAGACAATAATAATAATAATAATAATAATAATAATGGTATTTTTTCTTTTTTACAATATTGACCTACATATGAATATCTGCCAAACTAGCATCAGTTTGCATGAAATTAACCATTTAATTTAAAATAGGTGGACCACCAATATGTGGATATTTAATTCGCTAACAGAACAAAAATTAAAAGCAATAATTTGGATTAAGAAGAACATAAAGATAAATGAATTGTTCACTTATTTTTTTAAATGGCCCGACATGTGGATATGTAATTAGTTTTTACAGACGAGCTTAAAAAGCCCTCATGACCGAATCATTAGTGTTTTTCAGTCATTTTTTAAATTGATTTTTAAATTATATTATTAAATTCTATAGCTTCTATATTGATTTTTATATTACATTATGATATTATTGTGCTCTGAGACCAATGCATCCTAACAGCCATATTATTTATAATATTCAGAACAATAATCATAAAATCCTGATGGCCTCGTGGACGATAAAGCTGAAGTTTAAAGCTCCCCGATGAGCCATCATCTCACTCAATATGTTACTCAACATCTCAGCAGGCTCAAGTTTCTCACAGCTTGACCTTTGACCTTCCTGAAAGGCGAGACGCAGACTCGGTTATCTGTTCAGGACGGCCATCTTGCCCTCCAGGTGCAGAGGAAGCTCAGGATACAACACGGCACTGGAGATAACGTCAAGATTGGGGAAGTGGATAGATTCAGTGACATCACACACACACACACACACACACACGGAAAAATCTGACAAATGAATGATTAGATGCTAGCATGTGTAAAATTAGCATGACAAACCACTAATGATAGGACGAACATGCATGTGAAATACACCTATGTTCATATGTCCTCTACACCCTACACCCTTCTACTGGAGTTTACACCATTGTTTACCAGTCCTGTACCTTCTGGTGGGTCTCCTAAACCCAACACCCTAAACCATTCTACAGGAGTGTCTATGATTCTTTGCTCGTCCTGTACTTTTGAGGTGGGTCCCCTACTCCCTGTACCTTAAATCCTTCTACAGTAGTGTATTCTATTATTTTGCAAGCCTTTCCCTTTGAGTGGGTCCCCTAAACTCTGTACCCTAAACCCTGCTCCTGGAGTGGACACCACTGTTTACCAATCTTGTACCTTCGAGTGGGTCCCCTCAACCTTGCACCATAAACCCTTCTGCAGGAGTGTATACAATTGTTTACCAGTCCTGTACCTTTGAGGTGGGTCCCCTCAACCCTGCACCCTAAACCCTTCTACAGGAGTGCATACGATTGTTTGCTAGTCCTGTACCTTTGAGTTCGGTCACCTACACCCTGTTCCTTCAACACTTCTACAGGAGGAAATACAATTGTTGACCAAGCCTGTAATTCACTCAACCCTAAACTCTTCTATCGAAGTGGAAACAAAGAACCCTGTATCTTGTGTTCAATCCCTGAAACCCTAAGTATTTATTCAATAGGGGTACCATTCTAACAATCTTATAGCTTAAGGCAAGAGCCCTAATTACTATGCCCAATACCCTAAACCCTTCTACTGGAGCAATACCATTCTAACTATCTTGTACCTCTTGGTGAGCCACCTAAACTCCAAACCCTACACTTAAACACTTCCACAGAAGGGTATACCATTGCTGAATTCTTTAGTAGCTCATGGTGAGTCCCGGAAGCCTGACATCCTAAACACTTCTATCGGATTGTGGCCTTTGTGTGACAATTTAATATCTTGTCGGAAGTTCATTCATCCTTAAACTCTTCCATAGGATTGTCCCATAGCTTATGGTTCAGCCCCAAATCCCGACATCCTAAACCCCTTAACAGAAGCATAGCTCATTGTTTACCAGTCCTGTTGATCAAAGTAAGTCCTCTAGACCCTACACCCAAAACGCTTCTACTGGAGCATGTACAATTGTTAACAATCATAAATATCATGATGAGTCCCATATACCCTCAGCCTTAAACTCTTCTCCAATAGTGGTACCATTACATCATTCTTGTAGGTAAGTCCCCTATACCCTAAACCCTTCTATAGAAATATATCCCACTATTTACCAATCCTATCATTTCTGGTGAGTCCTCTGAACCCCAAATCATTCTCTCGGAGTGATATTATTCGAACAGTCTCCTAACTCATAGTGAATTGCATAAAATCCAGGCCCACAGAGGTTCAACAAAAGTGTATACCATTGTTTAATCTTGTAGCTCATGTTATGTTCTTGAAATACTTCTTCTGGACTGCAGAACATTGTTTGACAATAATAGCATGTGCTGAGTTTATTCACCCCAAATCCTAATCCCTTCAATAAGATTATCTCATTGCTTATGGTTAGTCATCTAAACTCTATACCCGACACCCTCATTCCTTTGACAGGAGTGATACCATTTCAAACAATCTCATCGTTCAAGGTCAGTAACGTAAACCCTTCTACAGAAACACATGGCAGCAAATTCTAATCCTGTAGTTTCTAGGTAATCCCCAAAACCCTAACCCTTGAACAGGTGCAGTAGAGTTCTGAAAATATCATTGCTACCCTAAACCTTATCCCCCATAACCTAAAGCATTCTACGTTTGTGGTGCCAACTGAGGATTCTCATCATAGTTCAAGGTGAGTCCCCTCAAACCTATACCATAAACCCTTCTACAGAAATGTATGCCACCAATTTCCAATTTTGTAGCTTCCAGGGAATCCACTAAACCCGAGACCCTGAACACTTGTACAGGTGTGGTACCATTCTGAAGTTCTTGCATCTCATTGTCTGTCATCTAAACCCTATCTGCTCAACCAGGGGTCTTCATCTGATCCAGAAAGAGCCTTGATGGTGGCAAGCTTTCACTCCAGCCAAGCAGGAGCCAAACCTGATTTCACTTGTTTAACAAGTTCACTTTCGCCTCTGGAGTTTGCATGTTCTCCCCATGTCTGTGTGGGTTTCCTCTGGGTGCTCCGGTTTCCCCCACAGTCCAAAGACATG
>JANZLB010000024.1:2211039-2221569 GCA_026167865.1 Notarius quadriscutis | reverse complement strand
AATCCACCTTCTGTCGTGTTGCTGCACCTGCCAGCAACACATCTACGTGGCATGGCGATAAATTAGCTCAAAATGGAAGCTCGAAGTTGTAGTCAGTTCTGTGTTTTAGTATAGCAGAAATGGCGATGAGACTGATAGCCTTCCTGCAGTGACGCCACAGATGTCAAGGTCATTCACTCAGACTGCTACTATATGAATCATTTTAATCATAAAAATTACGATATTTGATTTATTGTTAACACTTAAAACTATTCCTATACCATTCTTGAGGTCTCAAGGCATTTATAACCAAAAAGTGAGGCCATGGTTCTGCGTATCTCCTTTAAGGTTTCTGAGGATGCTGAAAATGTGCTCAGTCATGTCTTGTTTACAAACCACGCTGACCTTGAGATTAAGTTCAAGCAGGACATTAGCTTGAGAAAGGAGCAGTATTAGGTCTGTATTTTCTGTCCCCTGATTTTAAGGCAAGGGTTTGTCTTTAAAGGTGGTTTGAAAAACCTCACCTTAGACACCTCTATTAATGAAAAATCTCGAAGGGGTGAACTACATGGTGGTGATTTTTATAACTTCAGCACCTCCATAACCAGACTCTGATTAAGGAGAACTTTAATAATAATAATAATAATAATAATAATAATAATAATCTATTCTGAGTGATCACAATATCGAAGCTATCTCACGGCTTTGGGGATTACCAGAGTTGAATGTTAAGGTCATCCCTGTAATCATCGGGGGCAGCACGGTGGTGTAGTAGTTAGCACTGTCACCTCACAGCAAGAAGGTTCTGGGTTCAAGCCATGTTCTCCCTGTGTGTGTGTGGGTTTCCTCCGGGTGCTCGGGTTCCCCCACAGTCCAAAGACATGTAGATTAGGCTAATTGGTGGCTCTAAATTGACTGTAGGTGTGAATGTGAGTGTGAGTGGTTGTTTGTCTCTATGTGTCAGCCCTGCAATGATTTGGCGGCTTGTCCAGGGTGTACTCCGCCTCTCACCCATAGTCAGCTGGGATAGGCTCCAGCTCGCCCGCGACACTGCACAGGATAAGCGGTTACGGATAATGGATGGCTGGATGGACTTTAGTCTCCCATCAACTATCAAGTGTGCCTCCAATTTGGCTGTAAAGAAAGGCTGCAGTCACACCAGCCCTTTGCAGATAAGATTGAAGACCCCTGCTTGAAACCGTTCTCCAGGAATAATACCATTCTAAAATTCTTTTCTGAAATCTATACCTTCGACCCATTGACAGAAATGTACGCCACCAATTTTCAATCTTGTATCTTCTTGGGAATCCCTTAAACCCAATACCCTCAACACTTGAACAGGTGCGATACCATTCTGAAATCCTCATAGCTCATGGTCAGCATTTACCATTCAAAGAACTTCAAGAGCTTGTGGTGAGCCCTTTAAACCCTCTAGCCGACAGTCCAAAACCTACTACAGGCACAGGTAGTGTTGTTTAATGGTCCAAAGGCACAAGGTGAGTCTCCGTAACCCTACACCCTATCCCTTAAACCCTTTTTGAGCATAGTGGACAATCATTTAACAGCAGAGTTGCTCATCAGGAGTCCCCTAAACCCAACACCCTCAACATTTACACATGAGCGTCGGTCATCGCGGGATAATTTTGGACCTCATTTAGTGACTCAATATCTGTTCCTGCTAATCATGAATTAAATTGTTCCTTCCATTACATTGATGTTCAGTGATAAATTGTTTCCACAATATATTATTAGGGAACAATTTAAAATGGAGGCATATTTTCAGTTTTGTGCCACCCCAGGAAATTTTCTTGTGCTGTCATAACTTTTAATTCTATTTCTGATTTCATCATTAGGTTCCGTCATATCAGTATATCGCCATCGAGCTAATTGTTGACATGTGCAAACACTTTAGATGGGCAAAAAAGCTTCAATTCAAACCAGATGGTTGAGGTTTCATTTTTCCTCCTGGATGGACGGATAAGTGTTTGTTTTTTTTCCTCCACCATGAAACCTGACAATTTCCAGCTGAGGAAAACGCACGAGGCCGAACGATACTCTGCGTGTTCACCTCACCACCTGTCTTCGTGTCGAGCAGAAGAAACCTGCAGCGTTTTTTTTCTCCTCCCTGTAAAGACAGCGCCATCAGAATCAAATGTCACCGAGCGAACGAGGCAGAGGTAGAGTGAGTGAGAGAGAGAGCGAGAGGAGAGCTTCTCGCGGTCTCGGCTGACTCTTCAATGTTCAGACAAGACAATTAGGAATAAAACAAAAAGGCTGTCACAGGATTTTAAGGCATAAAAGAGGTTTAAAATTTGCCCGATTATGAAGGCACCAGTGATCCTCCAGCCCCTGGGATAGGGCACTTTGTTCACCCATCGCACTGGGGTTGCTAATTTTTTTTTTCTTTATTTTTCCTTTGAAAATCGGTCGTCTTCCTGCATTGGAGCCTCTTTTGAAGAAATAAATGTCACCTCATACATTCAACATTGATACTTCAGCCTTCCCGAATTCTCGACTCTGATTGGTCAGAATGTATTGATTAACACTTGATAACATGATAATCCATGATCGTTTCGACATGAACAGCCCTTTCACGGAGATTTGTCCAGCAGACGCTCCACAAAATGTGTTCCTTTGCTGAAATGTAAAAAAAGTTCTTCTTTTGTTGAACGTTTATGGAAGGAGTCTCCAGTGCGAGTCCTTTGCAACAGCATCAGAAGTGAAGCTAAATATTTAGGTTTTCCAGCATCTTCAGGACAACTTTAAGAAAGGAAAAAATAGAGGCTGATGAGGGAACGGCATCAGGAACAGGAACTTGTTTCGAAGTTGGTCCACAACATTCAATGTAACTATAAATGGATAAAAATGATCAGTGTTTCAATCGCTAAAAAGCTGTGGGGAAAGTCAATGGTAAATTGCTGTGGTGGGTGTCGGATTTAAAAAAAAAAACTTCAGGATGTTCTGTTCTTGGAAAATAACCAACTTCGATGTGTTATGAAAAAAAGCAAACTCAATTCGAATGTAAACAAAAAACAAACAATGAAATAATTATAAATCTAGAAGAGTCCAAATCATAAATTAAGATAGTCTATTCAAGAGGAACATGAACAAAAACAATTGTATAATACTGTACATTGTTGTATTTACGAGATCATGTCTATGCAACCTGAATGATTGTTTATGCACAAAGTATTGGCACCCCACCCACCCTGTTATTTGGGTGGCGTTTCCTTGTCAGTGTCGTGTGAGGTTTGTTTGTTTGTTTTTTTGGAAAAGATAGATTGAAAATAAAAATTTCTTTGAAAATCACTCGGCTTGAAGCCGCACATCGGAACTTGTTTGGCGTCACTGTGGAAGGTGAAAGTCTTCAGTTAGCCTGATTCGTGTGATTAGTGACCAGGGCCACGGAGAAGAAGAAGAAGAAGGTGGTTGAGTGTCAGCTTTTAATTGTAGCTGTCTGAACGAGCAGCGTGGTTTTAATAACCTGTATAGATCTGGATGTAATACACTTTAGTTGCAGGCGGCCTGGAGCGAGAATCGATTCGGCACAGGGATCCTGTCGCTTTTTGTTAAGAGCCAATCTCGTTTTAATGATGCATGAAGAAATATTCAAGCATTGACATTTTCCTGTCAGAGAGAGCGAGAGAGAGAGAAGGGAAAAAAAAATCAATTAAGGCGATCCCGCTTTCACTTTGACCCAGTTATCCAGTTAATGCTTATTAGGAATGTAATATGATTTACTGTCAGCATAATATTTTCTTTCTTTCTGTCTTTTTTTTTTTGCATCTCATCCCATTAGCGTGTGCATGTTTCATAGCGCAGCCGTGGCACTGACATTGATCTGGTGGAGAGGTTAAACACACCGCTGCGGGCCATTCTTCCTCCCTCACTCCTTCCCTCCCCTTTCACAGGTATGCTTTTATTTCCTCTTCTGTTATTCCTTCTCTTCCTAATTCCACCCGTGATATTTATTTATTATTTATCTATCTGTGTGTTTGTTTATTTTCAATAAGGCTGAGATCAAGCAGTTAATAGCGTACAGTTATACATGCTCTTTTCTATATTTTATAATTTAATAAGTATTATTCATGTCAGTCGCAAGGTGCCAGCTGTTTTAATATTATTATCATTATAATACATTTTCATAATTATTAAACACACTCATAAATGTGGAATAAATTGGTCGTATTGCATTTATCACACATATCTTATATATCGCATTATCAACACATTTCATATTTCATTTATTATATTTGATAATTATAATAGTAATAATATATATTACACTAACACATGATAGATGATTATTTTTTAAAATAAACACAATAAGACTGTTACTGTAATCCTACAGCTGTTTCTAAATATTTTAATGGTTTCCCCAAAGCATGCTGCATGTGTACAAAATATTAAAACTATCAACACCAATTATAAATCTAAAGTCAGAACCTTTATATCTTTATTTTTCCATAAAAATACTGGTGTTTACATTATCTGCAGATTTCATATTTAATTAATCATCCTTTCATGAACACTTCCATCTTTCACTTTTATATGACACACAAGTTTCGATGCGTCATTAAACACACCGCATGAATTATAATTATTTAAATTGTATTTCCACCATTGGTTATTTATTAATGTTCGATAAAACATGCACTAGAATATGAAATGTTTTGTTTGTGTACCATATTAATAAACATATTGCATCATGATATTAATTCAGATGTAAGATATGTATTTATATACGCACAATATATAACAGCAGTCATGATGAAATTGTATATATCATCTGTATTGACACCCCTGTACCCTGTTTATCGATGGAAAAGAACCACGTCGAACTACTGATCTCCAAATTCCAACATGTGTTTTGACTTCTTGTTCCAACATTTTAACAAAATGTCAGGGTTTTGTTTTTCAAGGCATTTTTTGAGAGAATAAGGCAACTATTCCACTTCTGTCAGAAATTTTAGAGAACGTTTGATCAAAACATTGTCGTCATTTTGAGATCGGCTGCCACAATTTAAACGAGCAAATCAGAGGAATTTCAGTTCAGGCAGAATGTTGAGAAAATTTCAACATCTCAGTTATGAGTCATAATGGAAAGATAAATCAGATTTTCCAGATAATAAGTCAGAATATCGACACAAGTCATCATTTTTAGATTTAAAAAAAAAATTTGAGAAGTTGAAAAAAATCATTAAATCAGGCAAAGCTTTCAGAATTTTGAGAACTCAAGATGTTGAGATAATGAGTCAGAAATGTGAGAAGTGAAAATTATAAGATAAGTGAGACATGTGAGATGACGAGTCAGAAATGTGAGATAAGTGAGAATTGTGAGAATGAGTCAAAAATGTGAGAATTGTGAGAAGTGAGAAATGTGAGGTAATGAGTCAGAAATGTGAGAGAAGTGAGAATTATCAGATAAGTGAGATGTGAGGTAATGAGTCAGAAATGTGAGATAAGTGAGAAATGTGAGATAAGTAAGAATTGTGAGATAATGGGTCAGAAATGTGAGATAAGTGAGAAATGTGAGATAATGAGTCAAAATGTGAGAATGAGTCAGAAATGTGAAGTGAGATATGAGATAATAAGTAAGAATTATGAGATAATGAGTCAAAAATGTGAGATAATGAGTCTGAATTTTGAGATAAGTGAGATAATGAGTGAGAAATGTGAGATAATGAGTGAGAATTGTCAGATAAGTGAGAATTGTGAG
Organism: Notarius quadriscutis; assembly: GCA_026167865.1. Taxonomy (NCBI): domain Eukaryota; kingdom Metazoa; phylum Chordata; class Actinopteri; order Siluriformes; family Ariidae; genus Notarius; species Notarius quadriscutis. The sequence continues at coordinate 2,215,871 of JANZLB010000024.1, read as the reverse complement.
ATGAATCAGAAATGTGAGAGAAGTGAGAATTGTAAGAGAAATGAGAAATGTGAGATAGTGAATCAGAAATGTGAGATAATAAGTTTTTTTTTCATGAATAAGTCAGAATTTTGACACACTTTTGCTGCCAGAAATAAACAAAACATGTTTCAATGCAACATGTGACATCAAGTGAAAAATCTCTTGAATAAAGTTTCACTTGTCCAGTATTTCTGATGAAATGATGATGAGAATCCATGTGATTATGTTCTTTAAATCTCTTTATTACACTTTTCTTTTTTTGCTCAGTTCATGTTTGAGAATTGTAGGCATTGAACTTTTCTAACTTGAGCAGGAACTCATCGGCTAGTGATCGAATGATAGAATGAAAAACATTTCAAGACTTTTGAAGCGTTCAGAAGCTTCTGAAACAGGTTTCATAATGCGGGATTTGATTTTATAATCAGAGCTCATCATCAGAAATATTGAATCAATGTGCCTTTTGATACTTCATGGAGACCGAGTGCTTCTGTCTGAGTCACGGCTAATATCCTGTACAGTGCCACTTAAAAAAAAAACTTCAGGCCACGCCCCCGAGCTGTTTTTACCTCTGGGACATTTTTTGTTTTTTTGGACAACGGTGTGTCAACGTGTCAGACACCACATCAGCGAGTCTGTTTGAGCAAAACTAAAGAATTCAGACACCAAACATGTTCCGGCTGATCAAGTATGTTTCGGGGAAAGGGGACATTGTGGACATTTTTTTTTTTCTGTACAACGCAGAGGTGATATATCTTGTGTGTGTGTGTAGAATTTTTAGATTTGTGTGTGTGTGTGTGTGTGTTTGGGTTCATTATTCACATGCAGCGTCCTGGATTTTGGGGATTGAAATCCTTTCGGTCTCGAGTGGGCACGTCCCAAACAGAGCTGCCTTTGGCAGGAGGCCTCTGCTTTAATGAGCATGAATAATGAATGATGCTCCCTACGCACTACACAGCTGAAGGAGGGGGCACTTTATTAGGCCAATCCCTTCTTCCTTCCTTCTCCTCTCTCCTTCTCTCTCGGTTTGAGGTCTTGGGCTGCTTGGCCACATTCAGGATGCTCCACATTCCCTTTCACACTGCAAATAACTTTTCTGACACAGCAGCTGTCGCTTCCTGTTAAAAATAAAACCGGAGTCGTTTATCACGGTATGTGCTTGTACAGAAATAAACACACGAATGAGAAATGAGAGAGGATTCTGGGAAATGGGCATGATGACTGGACAACGTTTTACGATTTGGGTATCAGGGTGTGTTCTGGGGTTTAAATGAAATCACATCCACAAGACACGAGCTGAAGACTGTGTCCCATCTTGAATTATTGACACACCTGATCAATACGTCCCCGGCCCCTAATGCACCCATCGACTGCTCCATTACCGTCATCTTTACTCAGCCTTCTGTCCATCTCCATAACTAGCTGCTGCGCTAACAAGCTAACATCAGCGACTCTAAGATTTAAGCATTACGATGAATAGTTTCCAATTAACTGAAACATACAAACCAGCATTCTGTCAATCCAGAAAGGCATCAAACCGGAGTGTCCTCAATCCAGAGCATCCTCAACCGCATTCGAATCAAAGTGCCCTCAAACTACCAAACTGAAGTGCCCTTGAACCAGAGTGTATTCCATCCAAACTGTCCTCAAACTAGCACATCGTTCAAAAAGAACATCCTCCAAGAAGGGCATCTTCACACCAACAAATCCTCAATCCAAAGTGACCTTCAACTAAAATGTCCTCAAAGTAGCACCTCCTCCTCCAGGCAGAGCATCTTCAAACCAACACTTCCTAACCAGAACATCTTCAAAAGCTTCCCTCATCCTGAGCATCCTCAGTGCAGGGTGCGCTCTAAATTGAGTGCCCTCGAGTCTGACCGTCTTCAAACCAGCACGTCCTCAAAACAAAGTGTTCTCAGACTCACACCTCCTCAAGACAAAGCATGTTCAAATCAGCACATCCTAATCAGAGCATTCTCAAACCAGAATGCCCTCAAACCACCATGTCCTCAAACCAAAGCGTCATAAAATGCACGGCCCCATTCTCAACCAGCCTCAGTCCAGAGTCCTCAAACCTTCGGGTCTTAAAACCATCATATCTTCAAACTAAAGTATCCTCAAACCTTAGCATTCTCAAACCAGTGTTCTCAAACCAAAACACCCTTTCAAGAAAGTGTCCTCAAACCAGAACACCTTCAAAATAGTGTCTTCAAACCAGCATCCTCAAATCAGTGTTCTCAAACCAAAGTTTCCTCAAACCTTAAGATCCTCAAAACAATGTGTCTTCAAACCAGAGCATTCTCAAACAAAAGTGTCCTCAAACCAGACCACCCTCAAAAGAAAGTGTCCTCAAACCAGTGCATCCTCAAACCAGTGTCCTCAAACCAGTATCCTCAAACCAGAGCATCCTCAAAATAGTGTCCTCAAACCCGAGCATCCTCAAAATAATGTCCTCAAACCAGCATCCTCAAACCAGAGCATCCTCATAACAGTGTCCTCAAACCGGACCACCCTCAAACCAGAGCATCCTCAAATCAAATTGCCCTCAAAACAGCATCCTCAAACCTTAGCATTCTCAAGCCAAAGTGTCCTCAAACCAGAGCGTCCTCAAAATAAAGTGTCTTCAAACCAGCATCCTCAAACCAGATCATCCTCAAATCAGTTTCCTCAAACCTTAGGATCCTCAAACCAATGTGTCTTCAAACCAGAACATTCTTAAACAAGTGTTCTCAAACCAGACCACCCTTAAAAGAAAGTGTCCTCAAACCAGAGCATCCTCAAAATAGCATCTTCAAACCAGCATCTTCAAACCAATGTCCTCAAACCAGAGCATCCTCACAACAGTGTCCTCAAATCAGACCACCCTCAAACCAGAGCGTCCTCAAACCAAATTTTCTTCAAAACAGTGTCCTCAAACCAAAGTGCCCTCAAACCAGAGCATCCTCAAATCAGATTGTCCTCAAAACAGTGCATTCGAACCAGAGGATCCTCAAAACAAAGCATCCTCCAACCAGCACCTCCAATTGTGTCCTGAAACTAAAACATCCTTCAACCGTTTCAGTCTCAGGCCAAATTGTCCTCAATCCAACGTCTTCTGAAGCTGTGTCTCCTGAAACCAACATGTCTTCAAGTTGAAGCATCCTCAGGCGAACATATCCTTCCAAAAAAAATTTTTTAACTCTCACTCTCTGTCTCTCACTGTCCCCACCTTCTCACCATCTCAATCTGCCTTTCTCTTCATTCATCTTTTTATGTCTCATTTTCTCTCCATTTGTCTGTCTTCTAGTCCATGTCTCTTTTCTGTCTCTTCTTCTCTTTAACTCAGTGTCTCTCTCCATCTCTGTCTCTCTCCCTGCCCCCTCCTTCTTTCTGTCTCTCTTCTTTTAGTGATCGCATCTCGAGCCATCAAGTCGCTCATGAAAGAGTAATCCCTCCTCCTCCCTCCCTGGCTGTCAGGTGACATCATTTCCTGTCCTGTCGGTAAGATCTGCCATGTTTACAGATGTTTTAGCCCCATCGATAATACATGAGAGTGTCACAGGTGCCAGCTGTGTGAGGAGTCAAAGTGACAGCTCCATCTGCCCGGGCCAGCTCTCTTCTCCTCTTCACTTCTGTTTCTTTCCTTTCCTTTCTTTCTTCTCCTTTTATTCTTTTCATTCACCGTCGTTCTTTTCATCTTCAGTTCTCTTTGGGTTTGTCAACTTTTCTTGCCTGGTTTTATTGTTGTTTGTTTTCTCTCTGCCCAAGTGCCCGAATTTTATTCCTCTTCCACCACACTAATTTTGAAATATTTAGTTTTTATCTGTTTATCGCTACATGGGAAGTCCACAAAACAAGTTTTTTCATGACTGAGAAACCATGAAGCGTAAACTCCTTTGTACTGAATATGTCGGAAAACTTTGTGATAAAGTGCTGACACTGGAGACTCATTCCAAAAAGGTTCAATTTATGTGAAAAAAAAAAAAATGTTTGAACCACTTACACTGAGCATGCACGATGTGTACATTCTGTTACTTTCGAAGCAAAAACATCAAAATGAGCGTGTTAATGTAAATCTGTGACTTGAAAATGAACAAACGCCTTCTGACCATTCAGAATCGAGATTGCGTTGACCGAAACATACGATCTCGAAGGCAGAACAGATGCTTGGCTTCAGAATTACGGTCCAGTCGTTTTCTCTCATGTTCTCGCGTTCTCCTCCTCCGCAGGCGCTTTATCTCTATGGCATCATCTCTCTGAACACGTGTAAAAACATAAAACGGCCTGAGAAGCTTCTCGGGTTACGCAGACGTCCCGCCGGTGCGGGATTTTCTCTCCGTTCCGCTTTCTGGATCAAAGTGTTCAACTGTGCAGAACAACTGCTGAATCCCCATCTACTGAAAAAAAACAAAAAAAAATCTCATCCTCCTCACTTCCTTCACTTCGTCAGGATCTCAGAGATGTTTTACAAGCTGAAAACAGTGTACGCTGAAATAATAAGTGTCTACTGAGTAAACTTTGCGAAGAGCTTTTGATAATGCACTCATCCAGACGCACCGTGACACCCGGAGTAAACAAAGACGACTCCTGAGAGCCACGTGGAGAGAACGATCCAGTCTTATTGTGGCGTGTTTCTTTTCTTTTTTTTGGAAATGTCTTTTTTTTTAAATTCATTAAAAAAAAACAGATGGGTTCAAACTTGGAAAAGTGACATTCTGACTGCTGTATTCGAATCAATAAATTAATTTATTCATGAAAAGCCAGGGTGGCACGGTGGTGTAGTGGTTAGCGCTGTCGCCTCACAGCAAGAAGGTCCGGGTTCGAGCCCCGTGGCC
>JANZLB010000024.1:2074192-2088482 GCA_026167865.1 Notarius quadriscutis | reverse complement strand
CCCCCCCCCCCCAAAAAAAAAAAATAATAATAATAATTGCATGAAACATTTTTTTTTCAATCTTCAAAAGCGGTATGGAAATGTTCTAACTATGCGGCGCAGACTTGTGTCACTTATCGACGCCGAGTCACATAAAATCTTTTGTTTTGAAATCGATAAAATAAATCACAGCTCCACGTTCCCTTTGAATAGTTTTCGACCAAACTTCGGAGCATCTTTAATGCTTTTATATTTTAGGAACAGCAAAACAATTCTTTCATCATCTGTAATTCTTCCTCACTTACGAAGAATGACGAAGCGATCGGACGCCATTTCGCCGAGTCGCTCAAGTTGATAATCGAGAAATGGTCTGAATTTCTCGACCAGTCAGAGCGCACGATTTCCTATCATCACCTCCATATTTATACTTATCACTATTAATGAATGAATGTGCATCGTAATCAAGGGTTTTTAAAAGATATGTCTTTTATGTCTTGAGAAATGTTATATCTGTATGTGATTGTGAATATACATATCAGTAAACTGAAAATAATTCACGAAATATATCCAAGAATTGCGATTATAACAATCATGGAATATCATCGCATACTGTGGATGTGAAATAAGTTCAAAGAAGGAAACAATGATGAAAAGAAATGAGCCTGATTATTAATATTTATGTTTGTTCAGAGCATTTTCAGGAAACTGTGATTATGTGATGATTAGCTTGTGGACTTGTGTTATTTTTGATAAATATTGTTGAACAATTAACACATTGCAAGCACACACACACACACACACACACACACATAGTGGTGCTGTCAGACACACCGTCGCCTCATGCTCACATTAGCGAGGACGCCGTTAATCCTGTGAGCGAGAGCGGTGAGACGCCCGGACTGTTCTTCTCGACACCGCTGCTTCACTTTAAGGCCTGAAACAAAGTGGCTCTGTGTCTTGTTAAACCACTAAACCCTGCAAATTAAAGGCGAAATCCCCTCAGGGATGAGTTTCCTTCTCTCCCTTTCAACCCTCCTCTCTCTCTCTCTCTCTCTCTCGTTCCCTTCATGATCGTGACTGTTTCCATTTCCAAAACAAAAAAGTGTCACTGATTCGCTCCTAAAGTCCCTTGTGATCCATTTTTCTGCTAAAAATCATCTTAATCTGTAACATCCCATAAATCTGACCATCATTACTTTAGATTTCATTTGCCAGTTTGCGTAATTTCTCTTGGAAAGGATTTTTGAAAACTCGCGTTAGTTTTTATTAACTCGCTTGCTTTGTTAGAAATCTGTCCCGGGACGTTCGACACACAATTCGGCACATACTTTTTACAAAATTAAAATGTGTTCATCCGTTCTTGAGATATTACAAATCAAAGATTGAAGAAACGGCGTAATTTTTAGAAAATGGCCGTAATATTCTGTCTGAGGATCACATGGTCCAAAATGGGCCTCGTTAACCAATGAGATCAAATGTTTTTTTTTTCTTTATAACTTTTTATTTTTCAAGATATTTACATGGAAATTGGCAGCACATAGATGGTTGTATACGGAATACAAATTTGAAAAATTAATAAAAAAAAAAACAATTATGCAAATTAGCATTCAATTTGTATTAATTATGTTGATTTGGTAAAAAACATGAAATCGGGACACTCAGTAAAAAAATACTCAAAGATTATTTCTAATCCCCTCTTTGTGCTCTGTCTGCCTTTGTATTTCTCAGTAGATCCTATTCAGGTTTATATGAAAGAACATAAATTATTATTTCCATTAATATTCACGGCGAACCTCGAAAAAATTGTCTGATCCACATCCAATAAACAATTCACATTGACTCAACTGAAATCGACACTCGTGTTTCTGACTTCTGTTTTTTAAATCTCATTCCAACCACTAACATCTCAATATTTTTCATCAAAACAACTCTAGTTATATTCGAAAATAGTTATTTATTTACATGAATCAGTTTGATTTGAAAAAATAAGTAGGTAAAGCTCTGAAAACTCACTTCAAAGTCTCACGTGAATCAGAACATCAAAACTAACAGAGGGAAAATTTTGCTGAATCCTTCATCAGAAACAGTGAGAGCGAGAGAACATTTCTATAAAACTGATCTGATTGATATTGACGAGTAATCCAGTCGGAAACCGATCAGGAAAGAGAGAGAGAGAGAGAGAGAGAGACTGACCACTTTCCCGTGACTCAAAAAGAAAAGCACCGGCAGTTTCCCGACATCCTGTGAGCAGAGTTTTTACTCTGTTGTACCGACTTCAACCTGCCGTTCCTCCCAAAGTACTGAACAGATCTTAACCACATCCATTTCTCTGGAAAGCAGAGATTATAAACTTTTTAACGATAGAAAAATATTCAAGAGTTCATCAGTGACACGTTTGGAAACTTTGATGAGCGTCTGCATGGACAATTTTCACAGCGCAGCCAGCGAGCGTCTGATACGCCGAACACAATATTACTGTTTTGTTTGTGTTTGTAGATTTGAAGAAATGAGGTTGTGGGCAATACATGTGGAAAGATTTCACGACTGTGATAAAAGGAGAAAGAACCCAGGAGTGACGGTGGACGTTGAACTCAACGGGTGAGGCGTGTGTTTGGTCTGTCGTTGGGTGGGAAGCGCGTGAATATGGAATTTGTATCTTTACCCAGTACCCTCAATGAAATGTGGAACCAAGATGAATAAAAACACGCTGTGGGACGGACCTCTGTTCTTCATACGTCGCAAAGTAAACGACATCCGGTTTGACAGATTTACAGTTTGTATTCATTCCAGAGATGCAAATTCAGTTCTTCAAACTTTCTCCACAGTTCTGATTGGCTGATTTATTCATTTATAACAAATGCACTGTCACATTCATGTACTGTATATTGCATATCTCTCGACCTGAAACCATGATCAGCAACTTCGCATTTAGTGAATGCAAATTGTAAATACTTCCAGTGAAACATGTGCAGTTTGGTTTAATGTAGCTTCGGTTAAGTTTTGCAAAATTTTGGGACTTTATTCACGCTCAATTTAAAATATTGCTATTTTTTTTCTTTCAAAACCGTCAATGTGATTTATTTAATTTATGTTAAAATGCTAACATTGCACTTGAATTAAATATGAGTATCGATAGTTCAGGACTGAACCCTGAAACTAATCTGCTTGTTGAAATCATTCGCACAAAGTGAATTAATTCGAGGACTCGAATTTAAAAACAATTATACGCATCATATGAATATGAATACGAATTATAATCATTCAGAATGATACAAATAAACTTTTAATGACATATTAGAAATTAACAATAAATAAATAAACAAGCAGAGCTGAGGGAGGGGGTCGGAATATTCAGAGGAGAAAAAAACCCTCAGATTTTCTGAGATTAAATTTGGAAATTTGCGAGAAAAAAAAAAAGTGTTTTTGGTTCAGGAACCAGGTCACTTCAGTTTGTGAGCTTGGATCGAGGTGTTCACACAACAGACGCCGTGTCTGAGTTGAGATTTACAGGAAATGAAGTCTTTCCTCTTTGATTGCTCAATATAAAAGAATAAAGTGCAAAGGGGTTGTTAACTGTGTTTCCCAGAATGCACTGGAGCCAGGAAGCAGGAGAGGTTTTGTTTATTTTTCCCCCCTTGAAACGTTGTGACTTCTTAATCTTGGAATTTCTGAGTTTTTTTTTTTCTCACAAATTTATGACTTTATAATTTCTGAGAATTTCTGAGTCGTTTCTTGGAAATGTCCAAAATTTAATCTCTGAAATTTTGAGGGGTTTTTTCTCAGGATATTACCCTCCATCTCAGGTCCATATTTTAATCTACAATGTCCCTCATACACAGTCATAATAATAATAATAATAATAATAATAATGTTTTTCATAATTTGCACAAATGTACAACTTTTTTAATGTAATAATATTTTCACTGTATTTATTCTTTGAGGATAAATATGTCTCTCTCTCTCTCTTTCTCTCACAGGACTCATGTGTCTCTGCCGACTCACTCAGGGACATTAGTCCCTTCTCATTTAATCACTCGCCCTCGCTTGCTCAACTTTCATTTCATTAAAGGCACTCAGCGATTCAGGCCAGCTGCTTGGCGGAGGACGAGGTGAAGAAAGATTGACACTCAGCATAATTCCACCACTTCATTATACTTCCGCTTTCTCCTCCATCTTTCTCTCCGTGTCGAAATGCAGAACAGAACATTGCGTACTTAATCGGTTACATGATCCACGACAATATTTCAACACTAATGGAGTCACAGTTCAGTCCTCAGCTTGTGACATGGTTAAAAAACTGATCTTTTTCTTTTGTTTTTAAAGAAATACAAAATAAATAAACAAATCTTTTGTCACTGTGGGTGGGGCTTAAATTTGCTCAACCAAGAATAGGTCCAGTAAGAAATCATTACACGAGGTTACACCATATTAGCTATCAAATAATACTTGCGAGCAAACTTGTCTACTGGTTTTACTTTCGATAAAAAATGACATTTGCGATCTTGCTAGTGAATAGCTCGCTGTTTACTCGCACGAGTACAAGTACTAAGTAGGTGCCCTATCTAGGGACATAAGGAGGGAAATAATGACACGGTCTATTTAGAACTTTATGGGTCATAACAAAGAACCCTGAGGGATTCACCTGCTTAGATCATATCTAGGTGCCCTACATAGGGAGGAAAATAATGGCATTGATGGAGAACTTTATGGGTCCTAATAGAGAACCCTGAGGGATTCTGGTCATATTCTCTTTCTCATCTTTTCATAAAAGCTGTGAATTTCTAGATCCTTTGACTGATAATGGAATACACTGTAGGTCCCATGTAGTGTCAAATACAGAGGATTTTGCTCCCAATATAGAGTGATGTTGATAATTATTGGCACCCTTGGCAAAGATGGATAAAAAACGATTTTTTTTTTTTGTTGGGGGGGGGGACCCATCTGGTAACCTGATTCTGAAAATATGAAAGAAAGTTAAATTTAAAATGAATGTAAATGATAAATACCAAAATAATAACTGGAGATAAAATATTGGCACCTCCACCCCAGTAAGTCCAAGTTTGTAACCTTATTCCAATCATACTTGGATGGGGAAATGTCCTCATGTTCACAATCAGGTAACGTGCCTGCTGAAGCTGATTTTCTTTCAAATCACCTGCGTTTTGTTCAGAATTTTCTTGAGCATGTCTGAGACAGGTGTTTAATTCGGGACTCGAACACTGCCTTTCAACACAAGCACTCGTCTTTCAACTTAGAAAAAATCAGGGATAGAAAATAAGGACTGGAGAAGGAAATGTGCTGTTAAAAGTAAAAACCGTGAGTCGAGTGATGAAAAGTGATGTTATTTTGTGCCTGACAACACAAAACATGGCTCTGAACTCTTGGTTCATGCTGCCCCCTCTGTGAGAAAGCCCAAACCTGGACTTCCTGTGTGAAAAGTGAATGAGCGCCGCAGCTGAAACAGCAGCACAGCGTCATGGTTGGAGTGGAGTGTAGGATTTCAGATATTTCAGAGAAAGCGTGCGAGAGCCCTGCAGCCTGCTCCCGTCCCCAGGGGTGTCTGCTGTGCTCACAGAGTCAGGGGGTGAAAAATTCGAAGGGCGTACAAGCTGGCGATCAAAGTGAAAACTTTACATCAAGGTTCCTTAATTCCAGCTCGTCATAACATTCTCGTTCGCACTTGTGTTCACTACGGGTGTGTATTTGTTTACGTTCACACGCGTCTCTGCCCTTGGCTCGAACCATCGCACCTGTTTTTTTTCCCAACGTACCACAAAAACACACTCAGGATACCCACAGTGCTCTTCGTTACCAGCAAAAGTGTTTCATTGCGTCTGTAAACGTTACACTGTTCCTCCTACGAGCACTCAGAATGAGAGCGAAACACTGGCTAATGAAATGAAATGAAAAGAGGCCTGTGAGGGAATTTGCTCATATTTCCTTGTTGACTTTGGGAATTTTTTGGCAAGGCCACACATAACGAAACGGGCCAAGAACGGAGATGGGAGAACTTTAATTAAAAGCTTGTCACATCAACTCTGCAGGCTCTTTGCTAGCAGAGTTTTGGAAACACGCCCGGTTTTGAGGATTTCTTTTTTTTTTTTAAGTGACTCGTTTGACAATATTAAAAAGAAGAAAACAGTACGAGTCAGGAGAGTTAATGTTAAGTGTGTACACGTGCTTTCTGGCATCAGTTGCAGCAAATTCTTCAAGAGAATGATTTTGCGTTCCGTATACAAGAGGATTATTGAGTGAAAAAATTGTGGGGGTGTTTTTTTCAGATTTTCACCACGGTACGTTCTCCTCATCTACACACCCCATCCATGCCCTTGATTCGAGATGATACGCTGTGATTAAGTTTTAATAAAGCCCTGATGAAAAGATCTTAACGGTGATGTGACATGAATCCGGGCCTCGCAGGAATCGGTCTCGTGGCCCGGATCGTTAAAACGGTGTCGTCATTGGCTGGAGCGATCGGCTGTGCCTGACTCGATCTGATTAGGTGTAAACGAAATGTTCGTCCGGTGTCGCGATGTGTTAGAGGGATGAGTGGAAGAGCGTGTTTTTATTATTTTATCTTTTTGAACTGAGCGTAAGATATCCTGCACATGATGAGCCACTTTCAATTCAGTCCGACTGCAGCTTCACGACCATCTGAGCTGCTGCTCGAGAAAATGAATCAATACCTTCTGACCAATCAGGATCCAGAATTCAACAGCTCTGCTGAATACATCCTGAAAACACAGTGATGTCGGAAACAACTTTTGGCTCATTGTGTGTGTGTGTAATCCTATGTTTTAGGAGGTGCAATCGTACATGACCCCTTACTGGGTTGGGCGGCACGGTGGTGTAGTGGTTAGCACCGTTGCCTCACAGCAAGAAGGTTCTGGGTTCGAGTCCAGCGGCCAACAGGGGTCTTTCTGTGTGGAGTTTGCATGTTCTCCCTGTGGGTGTGCTCCAGTTTCCCCCACAGTCCAAAGACATGTGGTTTGGTTAACATAGGGCAGTCTTGGGCTGAAGTGCCCTTGAACAAGGCACCTCACATCCAACTGCTAATTAATTGTCAGCAAACTGAAAAATGCTGCTTACAGAAGTAAGTCCGGGATTCAACCTTTTACTGCAGTCGCAGCTTTAAGTGTAATCGGGATCAGATCCTAACAGCTCAGGACACTGTTTGGGATTGATTTTCACCCATTCTTCCTGACAGATTTGCTCCACGTTCTTCCAGTTCCTCTCCTGTGTTGGTTTGGGCTCGTGTTTGGGACGTGCCGAAAGGTAATTTCTCCCCCAAGCTCAAGCAGGTTGTCTCGTCACCACCCCCTTGTTTTTTGCTCCATCCATTTTGCTCAAGACCAAGTTTTGAGGATGAAAAGCATCTCGATTGTACAATGCCACCACCACCATGTTTCATTCCACAGACGGTGCTTACCGAGGAACGGCCTGCGTTACTTTTGCACGACACATCAGGCTTTGAAACTTGCTCGATCTTGATCTCATCAGAATGATTGTTGGGATCACCGTGGCTTTCCTTGCAGGTCTCTGTCTTGTGTCTGTGCCGAGGTTTAACGGAGTCTTGTCGAGGTGCTGTGATGCAGCTTCCACCTCCTGATCTTATTGACCTTCTCTTTAATTTTCATTTTCCGTTCATCTGATGTGGTTTTGGTCCAAATTTTCTCAGGCGCATCCTTGTGAAGATGATTTCTTTCATCTGGAGTTTCAACCTGGTTGCAGACCGATGATTATTTTTTACTTAATTATTCAGGTAAATCTGATCAATTCCAGAGGGGGGGTTGAATACTTTTGCAAGTTCCTGTATATCGGTAGTGGGTGACTGAATTAAACACACTGTGCTGTGGTGCTTTTTATGTTGGAGAAGATTTTCTGTTCATCTTCAGGAGTCGGGAGAGGAATCCTCAGTCCTCACTCTGGAGAGGACACGTTGTGCACAAGGTGGGGTGTCGGGTCTAGGGCGTAGGGTGTAGGGTGTGAGAGCCATTTCTTTCCTCCACAGTGACACTCGTGAGTGATGTGTGTTTGAAGCATGAAGAAAGCCTCATCTGACAGCCAACTAATTGCATATTTTTCATTCTGAAGTCCACAAGTGACTGACAGTCAGTGGAGATACGGTCCGTCTCGCGTTTCTGTTTTTGCCTCGAGAATTTCTGTAAATAAATAAAACACACCCTGTAAAAATGTATCATCGTGGTGCTATCTCTCCGTCAAATATCCTACAGGAGTTTTACAGGTGGGAGGTTATCAAAGCCCAGTGTTCGACACCGTCAAACTCACCCAGCACCCCAAGTAGCGATTTGTCAAAATGAATTGTGGTCAAGAACGCTATTAATAACTTTCCCTGACGGAGAAAAGGAAGAGAAAAACAGCAGCGAGGCCCTTTTTCACTCTCAAATCCAGAGTTAACGAAAACTCTGCAGTTGTTCAGAAATGTTCCCCTGCAGGCGCGTGATTAATGGCGGCTCGGCAGCTATGACAATTTATCAACGTCGCTCTGAGCAGCTGATATTTCAGCAAGCACAGGTTTATATCACTGCACTGCACTCGTTCAAATATGTGATCGTTTCTATAGTAATGGCTCACGGGGCGTGTACAGCGAGCGCTCCATGTTTACGGTTTCAAAACATTGTCAATTTTTTGAAGTTTTGTGTTTATTTTTTTATGGAAGGAGTCTCCATTGTCTAGTGTTCTCCCAGACATTCCTCTGGACGTTCTCCCGAACGTTCATCTGAATGTTCACCTGAATGCTCTACTGGATGTTCCTCTGAATGTTCTCCTGGATGTTCCTCTGGATTTTCTCCCAGACATTCCTCATGTTCTTCTGAATGTACCTCTGAATGTTCTCCTGGACATTCCTCTGAATGTTCTCCTGGACAGTCCTGTCAATGTTCACCTGAACATTCTACTGGACGTTCTCCTGGATGTTCCTCTGAATGTTTTCCTGAACATTCTCCTGGATGTTCCTCTGAATGTTTGCCTGAACATTCTATTGGATGTTATCCTAGATGTTCTTCTGAATGTTCTCCCGGACATTGTCTGGATGTTCTCCCGGATGTTCCTCTGAATGTTCTCCTGGATGTTTGACTGTACATTCTCCCGGACATTCCTCTGGATGTTCTCCTGGATGTTCCTCTGAATGTTCTCCCGGATGTTCCTCTGAATGTTCTCCTGGACATTCCTCTGGATGTTCTCCCAGAAGGAGTCTCCAGTGTTGGAGCTTTGGAACAGTCAGTTGTAAAGCTGTCACCTGAAGTTTGGTGAGAGAATGTAAGTGAGAAGAAGTTGTTTTGCTGACATTAAATGGATCTGGAAATGGGTAAAATGTGCATGTTGTTCTTTAAAAAACAGAAAACTGTAATTTTTGGCAAATTGCTGTGGTGTAAGAGGAATAAAACATTTACTGTTCAAGGAAAATAACCGGTGGTTGGTCACTCCACTTCATAAAACCACCATGGCTTGGTTTCATCCTGTTACGCCAACACGAACGTCATCAGTAATTTATCTGATTTTGCCATAAAAATAAAATCAGTGAAACGTCAGTGCAGACTGCAATGATGCAGGGCAATGTGACACATCAGGCCAAAAAAAAAAGCTTAAAATGAGATGTGAGAAAGAGTGCTTGACGTGGATCAGAGAATACGGACATGGTTATGGAGATAAAATGTGGATATTTAAGTTCAGAGAGAATATTTTATAAGAAATAATTCCATTCAAAATGGTGTGGGGAGCACAAACTTTTGAATCAATTCCCTTTTTAATAATGGAGGGACGACTTCAGAACCAAGTGCATGGGTTGGTTTCTTGATTTTGATGAAGGGTGCAAAAACTTCTGCACTCCCAAGCCATATCTTGGTGATTATTAATGAAAGAAACTGCAGGGAGTATTTATTTATTTATTTATTTATTGATTGATTGATTGATTGATTTAACTTATTCTCCAAGACATTTCTCTGGACGTTTCTCTGAATGTTCACCTGGAAATTCCTCTGAATGTTCTCCCAGACAGTCCTTTGGACGTTTTCCACTCGTTTGTCTTCTCTGATGTTTTGACACTGCTAAATGAGGAGCCTGGGGTGACCGGGGCGAGTAAAATCTCGCTCCACACGCGTCATTAAAGTGTCATGTGAGGAGAGTTATTCTGCTGCTGTATAAAATATATTTATTCCATTGATTGGCTGTGACTGGAGGCCATCTTGTGGACGGAGACTCGATTCTCAGAGTATCGATTGTGGAAACATCTTCTCCGTTCTCCGTTAATTTCATGGTTTCCGAGCAACGAAGATTCTCCAACACAATTACCGACATGGTGATATATCAGTGGGACGATATATTTTTATAATATTATGACCTAAAATTAAATATCTATTTCATTTTTCAACACTAAAATCTACACAGTGTCATTCTGAGGGATATGAACCGGACACCACACGGATTTTTCTGGATGATGGAAAACGTTAAAGAAATAATTATGTCTTTAAATGATAAATTGGACCGAATCTCTGACTTGACTCGAGCTGAACTGTGTTTTTGGAATTTTTTTTTTTCCTGATTGATTTGTTTCATGACTTGGTGTGATCAGAGGACCAGAGAGTAATAAAAATAAATAAATAATGTCTAATATTTTAATGTATATACCTCAACCTCAGCATTAACCATATTAATTTTTTTGCATTTTAAATATCCTCCTTTTAAAAATTAAAACACTATCCATTAATGCTTTTGTAAAAACAAATACAATGGTTTTGGTTCATCTTGGTTCCTCTTTTTCTTTTTGAAATTATTGATTTTTTAAACCAGTAATTTAAAAATGATTGTGTAATTGCAGAGTTACGCTCTTCCTGCCTTGAATACGGGAAATTAAATTCAGAAAAAAAGGCAAATATTTGATGCTGAAAATCTTTTTCGGCTGAAAACAAAAAGGTCGACTGCCATTTTTGGAAAAACGCAGATTTCCTCGGGATTAATCTGAACAAAATAAAATGTAAACACAACAAAATGATTTTACCTTTACTCCAAACCTGCTTATTATTGCACTTTTATCAACATCTGTTTATTTTCTTAACTTTATTTTTTTTTTCATTTCTCTTCCATTTATATGTTTATTGGGTGGTCATCAACATATCGAAACAATTTGAAAAAAAAATATCTTTGTGAATCTATCACACTTTCGATTTGTATGAATAATCGACAGAAAAATAAATTTACGAAAGAGATTTCTTTTTTCTTTTTTTATCCATGGAGAAAAACCCAACATATGACTAATAAATACATGAAAACTGCACACACACACAAAAAAAGCCTTTTGCAAATCCCTGATTTTGACTGCCGGTGTATTTTCCGGGGTCTTGTTCAGACACGCTGCTGATTTTCCCCTCCGTGACTGTGACAGGGAGAAAAACTGCCTTGCTAGTCTGGTTAGAGGCTTTGAGAGATTTAACTTCTTATCGTGAAACCCGAGGGGACATGTGTCCCTTTGCTGTCACATCTCTCACACACACACACACACACACACACATATGCACGTGAAAGCGGAACGGGTCCAGAGGCTGTGTGTGTGATTGATGGGCAAGGGGACCAATCTGCTCCATGACCCCTCAAATGGGTGGCCCCTGTAGGGCAATAGCTGGTCAGTTGTCAGGGCAAAATGCACAAGTGTGCACTACAGCTGCGAGGGAGAGAGTTAGACCTCGAACCCTGAGCCGTACATTAAATACATTCCTGCTCCGTCTCCTGCGGGAACGCTGAGGCTGGAGAATCTGTTCCATCGTGTGAGTGCGGTTCTCAAAATATAAACCTGTTTTTTCCTCAGTTTATCTGCTTTATTCAAGTCACCTGTTCTTATTTAAATCAATATCATAAAAGAAAATATACTCAGACATTTACCTTGATTTGCTCCCCCCGAGATATTCCAGAGGACAAATTTCTTGGCATTGCGATTGACAGAACTTGCTTAATCACGTTTTCCTGAAACACCCTGGAGTTCATGACCTCGCCTTTACATCCTCACTTATGTTCATTGTGGTGTTTTTTTCTTTTCATTTTTATACACAGAAACATTAATTCACTCAAATCAGCTCAGAAGGCCAGTTGATACGTCTCTGTCGACTCTGTGCTGCAGGGCAGGGGCTCTCAACCTCTTCTGCACCTATTCATACTTGTAATAAGTCGGGGCCCATTAAAAAAGATCCCCAATTATTTTGGCTCATCTATTCTGTTAGAATTTAATAATCTATGATAACGTGTATTAATGGGATGCAACATCAGTCCCTGTTACAGATGGGAACCCAGGAATTAAATAAATACAATAAAAAACAAACTGTTTTTAATTGTAAGTGTTGTATTTAAAACTGGATGGATGTTCCAGAAGCCAAACCATTCACACAGGTCATTCTCAGTCAAAAGGGATTAATGATCTAAAAGTGGAGTCTGGTCCATGAACACAAGAACGTATTACCATGTTTGTGTTCAGCAAACAAGCAAGTTATTAAAACCAAGAAGTTCACTCAAAAGAAGTGGATAAAGAACCCACTCAATGGGATTAGATACTTACACATTAACAAAGAAGGATTTTTTCTACGAGTTGGAAAATTATCCATCCGTTGAGTTCCTGGACATCTCAAACGACTTGGTGCTGCAGACATCGTTCTACACGAACCCATCCATCCATCCATCCATCCATCCATCCATTTTCTGCTGCTTATCCGGATCTGGGTCGCACGGCTAGCAGCCTAAGCAGAGCAGCTCAGAGTTCCCTCTTCCCGGCCACCTCCACCAGCTTTTCCGGGGAAATACCGAGGCGTTCCCAGGCCAGCCAAGAGATGTAATCTCTCCAGCATGTCCTGGGTCTGCCCCGGGGTCTCCTCCTGGTGGGGCATCCAGGGGGCATCCTAACAAGGTGCCCGAACCATCTCAACTGACTCCTTTCGATGTGGAGGAGCAGCAGTTCTACTCTGAGTCTCTCCTGAATGACCAAGCTTCTCACCCTGTCTCTAAAGGAGAGCCCAGCCACCCTGCGTAGAAAACTCATTTCGACTGCTTGTCTCCGCGATCTCATTTTTTCGGTCACTACCCACAGCTCGTGACCAATCGGTGAGGGTGGAAACGTAGATGGACCAGTAAATTGAGAGCTTTGCCTCAATGACACACAGATGAAAACTTGAAAGAGCATGGAGGAGAACAACTTTTTATCTGCATCTGGGTTAAAGATCTGGGGATCAGGACATTACAAGATAGACGGCAGAAGATGGATCTAAGTACAGGAAGAGTGTTTATTAGCAGACGTGAGATTTACAAAAACAAAACACAAACGAAAGCAAAGCAGAATCATAAAACAGAGGATTTAAACAGCGTTATAAACGTGGCTAAAAACAAATGTGACAGAGATAATGATAATACTTCGCAATGCGTCTGTGGAAACAGCGTCCGTATCTGTGCATGCCGATTGTGCTCAAATCAGTATCAGGTGTTTCTCATAACGACTGGGTTCCAAGCTCGCGCACATCGTGCTCCGTGAGTGAGCGCGGCCACTCGAACTGCGCCACACTCAAGTGCACAAAGGCATGACAGTCAAGTGTTCACCTGCTGTGTGACCACAACTGTTAGCTCACGTGTATTTCACCAAAATGCCTCACTTTAATTGATAACCCATCACAAAGCATCGTGAGCTGGAGTGTGACCGCAGCTGAATGAGGCAGATGTGACGTCAGATGCAACCCAGCCGTTATACCCAACTACGAGTTAAAATTAGCTTAAACTTGGAAAAAAAAATTGCGGCCCACTAGATGGTGCTCCGTGGCCCACTAATGTGCCGCGGCCCAGTGGTTGAGAAACATTGCTGTAGGGTACGGCATAACCGTGTCCCCAAACCATCGCCTGACATGCAGAAATGTAACTCCACATCATGGCGATGCAGACCACAGCAACTGTGAGTGATCGGTCGTCTTGGTCGCATCGCATTTCCTCCGACATGTTTCCAGCTGCTCTTTCTTCTCTGAGAAAATTGGAAATCTACACTCATGATATTGCGTGAATATGAACCTATAAAGAATGAGGCTCTGTCACGGCAATCGTTACAGCAGCATGTAATCCTGTGGAGTTCAACAAGATGGTATTAATTTCGTGCCTCATTCCTGAGAGCGCAGTGGGACTTTCACCTCGAGTCGCTCGTCCTGCTGAATACAGACGAGTTAAAGCACTTCGGAATTCACTTGGTTAAGAATGAATCGACAGGGTCGCTGGAGCCTATCCCAGCTGACTACGGGCGAAAGGCGGGGTACACCCTGGACAAGTCGCCAGGTCA
>JANZLB010000024.1:2063519-2074186 GCA_026167865.1 Notarius quadriscutis | reverse complement strand
CCGGCCACGGGGCTCGAACCCGGACCTTCTTGCTGTGAGGCGACAGCGCTAACCACTACACCACCGTGCCGCCCCACGTACCTCGTGTGTAAGGATAAATACTCCACTCTGAACAAGTGTCGACGCCGTACCTACAGAGGAGATTCTGTACAGCAGTATAAAACAGCTTTAACTCAAATGAAATCAAATTAACTCGGTTCAAATGTGCTTGAGTGCTCACACATGTAGCTTGAGCAATATTATATTTTTACAATCCTGATATTCCAGGCAAGGGAATTCCAAGTGGAAATTTTGAGACATTTTTAAAAACACAAGCTAATGCTTGAAGAATTGAATAAGGACAACATTATTACATTTAAAACAACAATTTACCCTCAAAAAGGTTCAATCTCGTGCTCTAAAGGGTTGCTTATTTCCGTAGGACCAGACTTGGAGTACTCGTGTCTGACTCGTGCCCTCATTTTAAGGACTCGTGACTCACATTGGACTTGAGCACTGATGACTCGGACTTGGACTCGAATTCATGCATTAACTGCATTCGGACTTGTAAACTGGAGACGAGGACTTGGGTTTTTTCTTTATTTTTTGTAACATGACATCATAATTTGGCATAAGATTTTTATATTTACATCTATATTAATTTTTATACGATATAATTCCGTGCAAGAGACTGCACATTCACCTGTTCGTACGTCATGTTCATGAACAAACTAACGTTAACGGCGCTAAAATGCCTGGAGAGAACGCCGCTAGGATTGTCTGCTTTGCTTTTGCAGACTTCTCGTGCAGTAGGAAAAAAAATGCATTGCTCTGTGTTCCATATGTAGAAGAACTATCGAGGAGGGACGACCTCGAACTTCAATCGCCATTTGGCGAGACTCCACCCAGAGAAGGAAGTGACACGCTATATTCATCGCTCTGTTGATTGTGGGCGGGGCTTGCTGAGCGATGAACTAGCTAGTGTTAACCCTCTCTCATGTAATTTGCCCTGTTGATAGTGGGCGGGGCTTGCTGAGCGATGAACAAGCTTTTTATCTGTAACCTGTTCAGTAAAACGGGGCAGTCGAACAATAACGTAAGTCCGACACAGTAGCAGAGACGCTTTCACGTCAAGGCAGCAACAGACACCGTCACATGGTGCCGTTGGCGTCTTGTTCTCGGACTCGACTCAAAATTTTCTTTCATGACTTGGACTTGAACACTGGGGACTCGAGATTGGACTCAGACTTAAGGTTTAGTGACTCGACTCCAACACTGCGTTGGTCGATACAATGGCGTAATGAGGAGGAAAAAGACGAGGTTCAGTGGCTGTTGCAATCGTTCGCTGGTTTAATTTGTCAAGCAGGTGAGCAAATCCTTGCTCATAAAACGAGTCGCCCGGAACTAATATCATAATATCTGTGAGGTATGTGCTGATAATTTTATTTGCAAGGATTTCATTCAATCAGCTAACTTTTGCGACAGCCACCAAGCTGAATCATTTTCCTCCCCCCCCCCCTTTACTTTATTGTATAATTTTGCGATTAAAATTTTTTTTTATGCAAACCAGTTTTTTTTTTGTCCACCATGTGATGCGGTTCCGACTCTCAGTGACTGTTCCTCATTAAAAAGAATTCTGAAAAAGCTCTTTCCATCAGACTCGAGAAATGGTAAGAATGCGAGAACTGTTTCCCTCCCAAAGATCTCCTGAGGAATCCTTGTGTCTTTTGAAACAGAAAGCAATTTTAAAAACG
The DNA here is from genome assembly GCA_026167865.1 of Notarius quadriscutis. Lineage (NCBI taxonomy): Eukaryota > Metazoa > Chordata > Actinopteri > Siluriformes > Ariidae > Notarius > Notarius quadriscutis. The sequence goes on along the minus strand of JANZLB010000024.1, from coordinate 2,072,453 downwards.
TGCAACCGTTCTGGAGAAACGTCTCAAATATCATAAACATGGAGGAACCGTGGAGCGCACAGTGCACTTTCCTTCCCTTCAGATTTCATTATTGAGGAAACATATTTGAGCGAAGCCCCAGAGATGTGATCCCACCTCTTCCTGAGCTTCAGCAATATGGCTGAAGTGTGTGAACACGGCGGACATGAGGGGCGATATTGTGAAAGTGCGCACTCCGGTGAAGGGGACTCCAGGCGAGGTGACTCTTTATTGCTTTGGCTCTAATTCTGCACGCTTTCATCCTTCCCAACAGACGAGAGAAGAAATCTCCACTCCACCTTGGGCTGCGGCATCTGTTTATCCTCCAGCCTGCTCCTGGCGGCGGATCGCGATGTCACTTCCTGTCATGAACACAGAAATTTGTCGTGACAACGTTAAGGCTTTTAGAGGCTTTGGCCAGCTTAGCACGCCTGCCAGTTTCAGCCTGAGGATGTGGCCCATTTTCCATGCGTGTGTGTGTGTGTGTGTGTGTGTGTGTGTGTGTTAATACACAATGCTTTCTTCTATCCAATTCCACAAGACAGCCACATTTCCTCCATGACCTTCTTCTCTCGCTCAACTGTAAACATCACCATCCTCAGTTATCTCATGATATTTCAGAAACACAGCTCTCTCATTGTGGGACGCTTCAAAACAGACTCAGTGTGCTAAAGAGGCGCCCTAAGTAGGCAGCTTTTCATCCTCCAGAAAGTGTGAGGGAAAGTGGATGATAATCTCCACCAGTTGTCTCATTTATTCACGTGAAGAAAAATTTTTGATTCATTAGTATTGAGATGTATGTTAAGATAATTAAACAATTATATACTATTTGCATTTTTATTCTTGCATTTATTATGGCACATTTCTAAATTTGTCTTTTATTTATTTTACTTCATGCATTTTTATTAAATATGTTCATATTTTTGGCATTATTTTCCCCATTATTTATGTTTAATGAGGTTAATACATTTCTATCGCATCATTTTTTCATTGTTTTCTCATGAAAGTGGGAGGGAATTTCTCCATTCTGCTGAATCCTACATTTTGACTGGTCAGAAAATGTTGATTCGTTTTATAGGACAACATTAATGCACTTGTTCTCATATGTTTTCGTTTCCATAGTAACAGCTTTGGAGCGGTTTATTCAGTGTTGATGGAAGGAGTCTCCAGTATCAGTAAGAGTCAGAAGTAAAGCTGATTGGTTATGCTAGCTCGTAGTCAGTACTTAGCTGATGTTATGCTAGCTGTCAATTTTCATAACACACTGTTTGTTCGTCAGCTAAAAGTTATGCTGGATGTCAGTTTTGATAAAACACTGCTAGTTAGTTTGCGAATGTTATGCGAGCTGCTAGTTTCGATAAAACACTGCTGGTTAGTTTGCTCAATTTCTGCTGGCTGTGAGTTTTGATAAAACACTGCTAGTTAGTCAGCTAAAAGTTGTGCTAGATGTCAGTTTTGATTAAACACTGCAAGTTAGTTTGCGAATGTTATGCTAGCTGCTAGTTAGTTTGCGAATGTTATGCTAGCTGTCAGTTTTGATAAAACACTGCTCGTTAGTTTCTTGAAGTTATTTGAGTTGTGAGTTTTGATAGAACACTGCTAGTCAGTCAGCTAAAGTTATGCTAGTTGTCAGTTTTGATAAAACACTGCTAGTTAGTCAGCTAAAGTTATGCTAGCTGTCAGTTTTGATAAAACACTGCTAGATAGTTTGCGAATGTTATGCTAGCTGTCAGTTTTGACAAAACACTGCGAGTTAGTTTCTTGAAGTTATTTGAGCTGTGAGTTTTGATAAAACACTGCTAGTTCCTCAGCTAAAGTTATGCTCGCTGTCAGTTTTGATAAAAGACTGCTTGTTAGTTTGCGAATGTTATGTGAGCTGTCAATTTTCTTAAAACACTGCTGGTTAGTTTGCTAAATTTCTGCTGGCTGTGAGTTTTGATAAAACACTGCTAGTTCATCAGCTAAAAGTTATGCTAGATGTCAGTTTTGATAAAACACTGCAAGTTCGTTTGCGAATGTTATGCTAGCTGCTAGTTTTGATAAAACACTGCTCGTTAGTTTCTTGAAGTTATTTGACCTGTGAGTTTTGACAAAACACTGCTAGTTGGTTTGCGAATGTTATGCTAGCTGTCAGTTTTGATAAAACACTGTTAATTTGTTTGCGAAAATGATGCAAGCAACTATTTTGATAAAGCACTGCTAGTTAGTTTACGAATGTTATGCTCGCTGTCAATTTTGGTAAAAGTGTGACTCGTTAGTTCCCTAAATTTCTGCTTGCTGTGAGTTTTGATAAAACACTGCTAATGCACACTTTAGTCCGTCATAACACCAAAGTGATTATGAAATGGTCGAGTGAGCATCACGTTGATCTCTCTCTTTTTCATTTTAGAAACTTTGTCTTGAGCGAGAGGATTTCTTGCCATTTTAAATCATCAGCTGAGGAAAAATATTGATATTATTTGTGATCATGCAGGTCAGAGTGAAGCCTGCGCGCCATGCAGGAGCCTCGCTGACCGCTGTGTGCCTCAGAAACCTCTCACAGTTTGAGGACTAAATTAATTAATCATCGTTTTCTGCCTCATCAAGCGCCGCGGGGGCCCCGTCCCAATTAGCCTACGCTCGGGCTGAGGGGTTTCCACCAGGAGAGCGCTCCAGCCGTCAGTGATGATGATGGGCTGATAAATACTGTATGTCCGAGGAACGACGGAACACCTGAGGAAAGATAGAGCGAGTCTTCCTTAAATATGCACAAACCGTCAAATCATAATAATAATGCAAGTGGTTAGTGCTAAGCAAGGAATAAACAGGATTGACATATTTTTCCATTTTTATGAATTAAAAAGTTCCTGTTCTCACTTACGTGGCTGTAAACAGTCGCTTCCTCACCAGTCTCTCTTTTTATAAGGTGGAAAATAAAAGCCCATGTCGCTTGTCATGTTTTTGTTCCTGAGAAATCACAAAGCGTTTGGATTTTAAATGTTAGCTCATCATGTTTTGCCAAAACTGAGAACTAGCATAAATTTAGCACCTGATATTGACTCCGTTAGTGCACTTGGCGACGTTCCTGCTCTCAGCCAATGGAAACACAGCGTGCTGGACGTGTCCTGACCTTGTACAGCGCACATGCGATCAGCTCAACCTTCAGACTCCGTCGTCGACATGACAGCAGACTCTCGCGCGTTCCCTCGAGTGTGTTCTGACACTGAAGATTGTCAACACGACTGTAACATCTGTAGTCGCTGATTCACATTTAGACCGCCTTTTCAGGACAGGAAGCCATTACTGAACGGGCTGAGTGGGCCAAAAGCTAGCTGTTAGCGTGTAGCCTGAGGCTAAATGACCTGAGGATATAGCCTCCGAGGACAGCGCTATGAAATATTTACCCCCCTGTTGTGCTGCCTGCTTAACACTGTTGTGTCCCGTTGCTCCAGGCGTTTCCTCTGATTCTCTTATTTTACTTTTCTTATTTTTAATTCTTATTCTGTAGTTTTATTTGTCGAGGGTTTTGTTTGTTTGTTTGTTTGTTTCATTGTCCATTTACTTCATTTCCATCTGACACAAAATGTGATGGAAAGAACAAAATGCAAACGTGCTGTGATATACAAATGGTATTTAATTCAATTTCATTTACTCCCCCGTTTTGTTTTTGTTTCATATTTTTATTAATTATTTAATTATTTTGATTTTTTTTTTCACTTTGATCAGTTTTCGTTGATAATTTGCAAACAATTTTCCAGAATATTTTGCTCCTTATAATTTAATTTAATTTAATTTTATTATTCTCAAATTATATGCTTTAATTATTTATAAAGACTGTGTACACCGATCAGCCATAACATGATGACTACCGACAGGTGAAGTGAACATCATTGATTATCTCATGACAGTGGCACCTGTGTCAAGGGGTGGGGTTTATGAGGCAGCAAGAAAGAGAACAGTCAGTTCTTGAAGTTGATGTGTTGGAAGCAGGAAAAATGGGCGAGCGTAAGGATCTGAGTGACTTTAACAAGGGCCAAATTGTGATGGTGAGATGATTGGGTCTGAGCATCTCCAAAATGGTACATCTTGTGGGGTGTCCCCGGTATGCAGGGGTTAGTCCCAAACAAAGGTGGTCCAAGGATCCAAAGGACAACCGGTGAACCAGAGACAGGATCATGGGTGTCCAAGGCTCACTGATTTGCATGGGGCATGAAAGCTCACCCGTATGGTCCAATCCCACAGAAGAGCTACTGTAGCACAAACAAATGAAAAAGTTAACGGTGACACCTTTCTGTTTTCAGCAGTTTGTCTTACTGACTGTTCTCTTTCTTGCTCCCTGACATACCCCACCCATTGACAGGTGCCACTGTAATAAAATAATCAATGTTATTCACTTCTTCACCTGTCACTGGTTTTAATGTGATGGCTGATTAGTGTAATAACATGGTGTAAAACTTATTCTCAGTGATTCCTCATTCAGAAAGACAAAACACAAACGAGTGGCGGCGTGTTGCACATTTATTTCACGTCCAGCAAGGTGTTAAGTGTCCACAGACATTAGAAGACACAAATCCAACACTTCTTGAGCACTAAGTACACTACGGCTTATCCATTAAGGGTACAAAGAGGTTACACCTGTGTGCCAGTTTTGGTTTATATACACAGCATGGAACAGAGAAACAGCGACAGGAGATGCACTGAAGACTCTGTCATGGGTGAAGGAAGGAATGAATGAATGAATGAATGAATGAATGAAATGGAGGAGAAGGAGAAGGTTAGGTTAGATGTCAGTGTCTTCATTTTTGATCAAAATAATACAACTAGTATTATCGTGTAAATGCTACTGATATACTGTAGGCAGGTGAGTAATTATATACAGCATGCTGTCATATGTAGAATTAGCAAAGAGACAGGAAAGGGACGAACAGAACTCAAGCTGAGCACCGAGACGCACCGATGGAATCCTGCAAACCTGGGAATCCTTCGCTCACAATTTTCCCCTGGATTTATTTTATAGCTTACCATTAAAGAAAAAAAATCATACTTAAGTTGACTGATAGCAATACACACATCATAGAGTCCTAACAGGAGCATCACAAACATTTCAGCCACTTTAAAACCTGCAAGTGTGTCTGCTTTTTGAGTTTTTACTTGTGTTTTGGTGTGTGCGCTCTGTGGGTTGGCTGGCCCAAGGCACATTTTATCACACATTTTGTTGTTGTTGTTTGTTTGTTATCGTAACAGAGCCCATTAAAGACATCCGACTAAATAAGTGCTTTGTTCTGAGTCTATAATATTCCAAAAACTTTCATTTGATTAAAAGAAAAAGGCTCATTAAAACTAACAGGCTAGTCAAAAATATTAGCTAGTCATTAGCTAGTGCGCTGGCAAAACTCTGCAAGCTAGCTCACATTTAAAGAGCAATTATCAAGCTAAAGATCAGTGTATCGTTTTAAAACAACAACAATAATAAAAAAAAAAAACCATATGTACCTGGATACTTACACACGAGATATTTCAGTATAAGAGTTTAATAAGTTGTTCTTCTTTAGCTAGCAAAAACGCTACTTACTTAGCAATGCTACTAGCCAGATTCACAAGCTAGATTTCATGCTAACTCATAGTGCTGTTCATTTTCACAACTTATATTTATTAAAGGAAGAAATATCAGAGAATTTACTGATCAGTCACATGTTAGAAAAGGAAATGGGTGTATTCAAGCGAGACCCGGGTTTTAGCATGTGTGCTACAACGCTAGCTCATTTACAGAGGGAATCAGAACAGTGTGAGAGGAAAATTCACAGTTCAGAGAGTTCTGTGCTGGTTATGTCAGACAAAATGACCACTAATTACTAAATTACCACTAAAATTAGTGTCATTTTAACAAAAATTGTGAATGATGCTTGAGGAGCGGCTCTGTTATAACACACAAAAACAAACACGACGAGGTGCTGAATGACTGGCTGATCATTTCACACCAACATCAACACCAACACGAGCAGGTTTTACTTCAACCAACGTCCTCAACGCGCATCATTCCTGTGCTACGGCGTCTCTGATGTGTAGCTACGTAAATAATTATGTTTTAGACAAACAAATAATTACATTTTTAGATTTCAAACTCTAGAAACAGTCCAAATTCATCCACTTCCACTTTAAACGCTGCTGGAACAAAATATTACAGTCCGTTTGGAAAATCTCTGCTGGTTTCCATTATGTAACAGGAATCGGCTTAAAGGTTTCCATCAGATTTCTAACAGCTTCCATTAGCTTTTTTTTTTTTTAACATGTTAAAACATCTCCAGAATCCAACAGGACCCCATTGTCGTTAATATCAGGATAAGATTCCTAATGAACCATTAGCAATGATAAATTCCATTAAGCTACCATTACACACCACCAGAAACACATTTACACACATTAGAAATCTTAAAAAAAAAAAAAATCAACATTGGGATTTTTAATCATTTTTGGTCTCTTGTTTCGATACCATCAAACCGAAACTGGATCTGGAAAAGAAGTGAATTTGTTGCATTTTATAAGCAGCTGTAATATTGTATATAATATGTCATAAATATATTTCTAATTATCTTGTTTAAACTTAACGGGGTTTTTTTATGTGCTCTGATATACACACTGTGTCCATGATACACTCAGAGACAGCTCTAACGTTTCGCCAATTTCAGTGATTGATCTTAAACCTGTAACATTGATAACATCAAAGGTCCAGATTTCGCATTTAGCATATTAATGGAAAAGGAAACGGGAAAAAAGAAAACTCTAGAAGAAACCAAATACATCAAGCGTAATAAAACGATCCGAACTCATCTTCAATGTGAAGTCCAACGTCAGTACGTAGGTAAATAACGTCATAAATAAATGATGCTGAGTAAATAAAACACGAGGTTAAATGTTAAATTGTTTACGAGAACGCCGCTGATGCTCCAGACAATAATTAGCTGAAGGGACGTTTTCAATACCGGGTGTAGTTTTGTAGAATTTTCTCGTTCCCTTCTTAAATCGTTATCAAAAGTTTTGGCACTCAATTTTTATAGGATTTCTGACACAGGAATGTTTAGTGGTTTATCATCAGCATGTTGTTCGTTTGATCGTGAGCCTTTTTTTTTTTTTCCCAATCCAATCTTATCCAAGTTCGACTTAGACAGGATTACACTGACACCGCGATCTTTAGAAACTCCATCTTGTTTTTGTGGATCATTTCTGTGGTCATTTGCACATGCTTTGGACTTCCTCATTATGAATCGTATCATTTTGTCACACGCGACAATACCAATATCGTGCACTATTTGCTTGTCTACAAATAATTAAATTGCACTTGTATCACTGTTAAATTCCTTAATCATCTAACATGAAATGAAATGAGACCACATGATCACATGACCGTGTGTGAAACAATCATCTGAGTTTGCAGACAAAACACGCTGGAACTCGTCGCTCCTGCATGCGTTACTTTAAGACTGTAACAGAATTTTTTACGCACATCAGCCAGAGTAACTCATCCTGTCCGAATAGGGCTGACGATCACGGGGCTTCACACGCAAGCGTTTTGTGTCGTCGGTAATCCATGTTGTTTTTCTCATCACAGGTCTCAGATTAGGAATTCACACAATCGAATGCTTTTGACTGGGATTTCAGAGCCACGTCCAAACTAACTCTTGATAATATAGTCATTCTAACCCCGCCCCCTTTTGCTGCTGAGGTTTGCAAAGGAATTTCTAGTGTCCTAATTACAAATCCTATAAAACCTGAATGATATATTGTTTAAGTATTTACGAAGGGAATGAGGATTATATATATATATAGTCCATATTTGAACAATTATTGGGTTAAATTGTCTCTGTAACCAAAAACACCCCCAGTGATCACAATAACTTGCTTTTTTACCGTCTCAGGGAACAACAGCACTTCACATTGAACCTAAAGAAGCACGCGCGCGCGCACACACACACACACACACACACACACACATGCAGCACTGTGTTGCATTTACAGCAGCTAAACTCTTTACATTTTAAAATGGAGGCGTTTTGTATGGTGCTGATTTTTACCCTAATTATCACTAACAAGCGGGATTTTTAACGTGGTTACGGCGAGTTACAGTACTTAGGACTTTTGCTAATGCGGACCTGGCATACACACACATTCACACTCCTCATTCATTCACTCACACACACACACACACACACACACACACACTCACTCACACAGACATACAGACAGACAGACAGGGGGCAGTAGACAGGGAGGCAGGCAGGCACAGGCTATTATTATCTTCACATCAGTATTTACACCACAGGAGTGTGTCGAGATTCTGAGCTTCATCTCAGATGGAGGATCGTCAGCGTTTCTTTTACATCCTCATCTGTACGGATTTCGTCCTGGAGAGTTTTGACCTGAGGAGGAGAGGACAGGTGATGAAACCGGTCTCATGCAGGATGTTATATTCCATGTTTTGTTACATAGATGTCATTTGTTCAGGAAAATTGTATCTGGAGCAAAGATTTCAGCAGGTGTGAACCTGTTTACTGTTATTTTAATGCTAATATTGTAGCACTAAACGTCAAACGTCACGAAAATACCCTATAAACACTCTACGATATAGAATTATATCATTTGGATTTTTCTCAGCTTCTTTTCTTTTTCATTAATAACTCAAACCAGTGTTAAACCTTTTCAGACTCCTTTTCCAGCTTTGCCGTTATTTATTACGATTTTAAACAAAAAAAAAAACAGAATGTAAACATGATAGCTAATAGGAAAATGTGCACATCAGCACCACCTACAGGTCATTCACTTAAATAACATCAGTGTGTGTTCTTGTACCATCACGTGTTGTCTGTTGTCCGTCTGTCGTCATCCACATTTCACGAAAATCACTTCTTCTCTCTCAATTCTTCACTGATTTTTATTCTTTTT
>JANZLB010000024.1:1887575-1902159 GCA_026167865.1 Notarius quadriscutis | reverse complement strand
ATCATGCTGGCCATCATCACCAAGATGACGCTCACGCAGGTCTCCACGTGGTTCGCCAACGCCAGACGGAGACTCAAAAAGGAGAACAAGATGACTTGGGCGCCCAGGAACAAAGGCTCGGACGAGAAGAGATGCGGCGACAACGACGACGGCGGCGGCGGCTCTCCAGAGGAGCAGATCAAAAGTGACGCGAACGATGATGGTCAGCTTTCTGCGTTCTCGTGGAGCTTTCAGCATCCAGTTCATGATCATCATCGCAAAGATGTTTAATTGAGGAGAAGTGTCCAAGCTACAAGTGTACAAGCTGGAGGAAGAGAATTAGCATTCGTTAGATGATCAAAATTTGCCGAGTTAGCATTCAGAAATGTTCCTGGTTCAGGTTTTATGAACTCAAGCCAGGAGCAAATGGATATTTATCCCTAATCGAAACTTTTTTTTTTTTCTGAGCCACTCTTAGCATTATAGATGACGTGATTCCTGCTTTTTACTCCATGTACACTTTGAGCAAACATTCGGTTTCGACCCTGAACGTGAACTCGGATTCAAATTTCAATCTGCATTTCAAATTCTTCCCAGTTTATTTCCATTCCACCAATATGGCTGCTTGGTTAACTTTCATTCACAGGATGTTCACTCCTTTGCAGACATTCAACATGGACAGAATTAAACAACGTGCGTGTGGCGCTGTTCTCGGAAAATGATCAACATTGAAAGTAATCGGTAATCGATAATCTTTTCCAAAAACAGCACTTCAGGAAGTCTTTTCGTCTTCTTGTCCAACAGGAATTTGCTCTTGATTACGGATCAGTTAAAATATCTCATGTTGTCCTTTTTATCCATTTCGAGTAAGGTTTAAAGATACAGTTAGTTCCTGGTGCTTTTGCGAAACTTCTCCGTCCTGAAGTCTCTCCCGGTTCAAGATTTTGTGAATTGGAACATTATCCGATTGCAGATTAAACATGAAACATCATCGGAAGATAATTGTGAATATCGGGGTAACTTCCAGGATGTCGACGCCTAGCTATAAGCTAGCTAGCTTAACTTGCAGTACCTTACAGGACTGAGACCTTTTCTGAGACTCCTGCAAGTATAATTTTAGAAGGTGGAATGAGGACTTTTAAGGAGCTCGGATGAGGACAGATTTGACGTAAAATTATGTTTCTTTGATGTTAATTGCGAAAAATCATAAACTTTTGCATTCGTGGTGGAGTAAAAAGTACAAAACACAGTTGTGTTGTAAAATTCAGTGATTGCAACGCAACCATTCTTCTATTTTGGCTTGGGTTTGAGTTTGCGAACTTTCTTGCAATCGTAACTTTTCCACTTTGGTTGAGATCGCAAGGTTATCATGTGGAACGCATTTTCCGATACCCCTTGTTATTTTACTGCTATGTTTTCTGGTCAAAAGTTTACATTCAAGTTCAAAGCAGATGAAAGAAAAAAAGTGAGGACCTTCAGGAAATACTCTGCCATCTCACTGTCATGGACGAGACAAAAAACAAAACAAAATGTCTTCAATGACTTTGTTATGCAAATCTTTATTTTTTATTCTTTTCTCAGAGAGCCGAAGTCGAGACGAAAAGGACCTTCAGCTGAGTGACCTGGACGACTTTGATGCCATCGAGTCAGAGAGCTCCGAGTGCGACATGAAGCATCAGTTCCACGTAAACGCGCACATGAACACACTACCTGAGCACCTCAAGGACACTTCCCTGAAGCTACCCTCGCTCGAAGGGGACACTTTAAAGTTACCGTTGATTAGAACCTCATTGGAAAGAGACACCGATTTGCCCAAAAGCTGCCTGAAAACTCCGAGCCGAGACTGCGAGCACAATCCCAACGGGAATACCAAAATCTGTTTCCAGCAAGACCACCAGACTCTCGATAGCAAGCCACGGATTTGGTCATTGGCCCAAACCGCCACCTCGCTCAATCCGACCGAGTTCTCGTCATGCATGCTTCGATGTCAGCCGGCGATCCCCGGTTCATCCTCGCCGCCTGGTAAAGTCCCGGACAAGCAGCAGGACTCACCAGTCACCACGTTGAGACACTGGATGGATGGCGTTTTCCACGATCCCTTATTCAAACACAGCACTTTGGACCAAGCGCACAACAGCAACACGGCTGTTTCCTGGAGCACGACCAAAGGCTCGATCCTGGAGAGCGCAGTGCAACGCGATTAAACCGCTCATGTGACTTTGACCAAAAAGACGTGAACAAAAATTTATTGAGAAATCTTTGTGGAATACGCTGCTGGGACAGTTTCACAAGACAAGACTGTGCTGGGAAAAAAGACGTTGGAAATTTTTCAGGCCGATATTTGCTCTGTCGTGTCAGACTTTTTTTTTTAAACAATTTGCTTGATTGATTATGTGGAATCGTATGTATTAACTGTTCTATTGACAATTCGATTCAGATTTCCCAAGATGGGATTTGTTTAATATATTTATGATATATATTAGGTATGTGCCAAGATTTAAAAAATTGCCTCATGATAACTGTTTAAATGTTTGCATTATTATTATTATTATTATTATTATTATTATTATTATTATTATTATTATTATTATTATTATGCTATCTCGTAAAAATACCCTTCAAGCTACACGTCATTGTTTCAAATCATTTCTACTTTTTGCATCGCAAATGTTTGTATTTTTTAAATGAGAAAAGTCTTGAAAGTGTTCAAATGATTATGCAGATTAAATTTCAATCTCAGTTCAAAATTGTATCGCAAACGTCATACCTATACAAGCACTAATTACGAAAACATCGTCTGAATGATGAATTATTGGCACATGTCTTCTATATACATAAACACATATATAAACAGATCTGTTTGGGAAGTGATATATCTCTGTTGGACGCACGTTGCAATTCTGTAAATATACAACAGAAAGTTTACATTTTGAAAAAAAAAAGACATTTTACAGTTTGCGTTTTTTTTTTTCTTCAGCATGCATACGTTTTGGTCGTCTTTCTTGGAACATTCTTTGAAAATCTCATTAATGATGTCACTGTTGGAAAAAGTAAAGTAAAAAAAAAACTTGCACCAAAAAACTCCACGTTTCTTTGTTTAAGGATTGTTCGTCTCTGTTCACTATAATAAATAGTCGATTTTGGATTCACGTCTGCACGTGCAGTGTATTCTGGTGGTATTTTTTGGACGGACAACAAAAATTCTAATGTTGAGATGTGAAAATTTTGAAAATATTGAAGAGTTCATTCTTTCTGATTGCTTCCAGTTCTAAGAACGAAATTGTGTTTGATGGAATAATTTTACACTCTAAGTTCTCGTCGTGGCAGCACGGTGGTGTAGTGGTTAGCGCTGTCGCCTCACAGCAAGAAGTTCCTGGGTTCGAGCCCCGTGGCTGGCGAGGGCCTTTCTGTGTAGAGTTTGCATGTTCTCCCCATCTGTGTCTATGTGTCAGCCCTGTGATGACCTGGCGACTTGTCCAGGGTGTACCCTGCCTTTCGCCCGTCGTCAGCTGGGATAGGCTCCAGCTTGCCTGCGACCCTGAAGAACAGGATAAAGCGGCGAGAGATAATGAGATGAGAAGTTCTCGTCGTAAGCAGGACAAGTTTATGACATGCTCTGATGTCAGGTGTATCTTAAGTGCTCATGGCTTTGGCTGATTTCACACTAGCTGTTTTTGATTTTTTTTTTTTTGTCTCATATTTCTTTTTTGTGTTCTTAGATGGCAGCTTCCAAAGTTGAAAATAGTTCAAAAAGCTTTCATAAAATCACTGAGTGATGCCAAGCATTGTTTCAACCTCATCAGATTTGCAAGGTGGGAGGCAAGTGAGAAAAATAAAGCAGCTCAAATGCTCTCCGTTTTCTGCCGCCAAAGCTCCAATGAAGACAAACAACCTCCACGTCACTAATCTGTGTTAAAGCTGAATTACTGCTTGAGAAAGCAAGCTAGGCTAGTTGTTTCGTGAATTTCTAGCTCAGAATTGTAAATGCATTGCTATGGTTGCAGTGTGAACTTTTTTCACAGCAGCACAAGTGCTATTGCTAATGCTTTTTCAGAAAAAAAGCAAAACAAAAAGAAAACTCAAAGGGCACTTGGTAGATTAGAGTGCATACCTTGGCCAAGCCACATATTATCAACATCAAAATCATATCACTGAAACCAAGGATAATACTCAAGCTGTCCACCAAATTTTATCCAAATCTGTTCACTACTTTTTGAGTAACTTGGGGAAAAGGCAAGAAAATCCTGGATCTGTAGACATATTTGGATCTTGATCCCACATATATATCCAGATTGGCATCAAAATATAAGCAATTGTTCTTTGCCCCATGGCCCACCTTTCCACCAAATTTCATCCAAATCCATTCACCACTTTTTGAGTTACTTTGGGAAAAACAAAAAAATGGAGGTGAAAATATAAAATCCTCCAACAAAGTTGGTGACGGTAACAAGCCAATGTGAAAGAAGCCTCTGATTATTAACCTTTGAGTTTATTTTTTCTGATGCTGCTCACTCAGCAAGCAAAATTTACCACAGGAAGTTAGTCAACCAAAACATCCTGACAAAAGTCCAAACATATGCACGTTTCTTGCCTTGTCCTTTTTTTTTTTAATTCGATGAAACTGTTTTCTTTCCTCTCAAGCCTTACGTTCTTCACTACTCGAAACATCAGCGAGTTGCATATTAAGAAATGTAACGTTTCAGCTTGCCTTGATTCGCTGGTTTGAATCAATCTGATCATATTTTAAAGAAAGAACATTCACCTGAGGAAAATCCCAAACACGTCTGGTGCGAATCCAGTGTGTAAGTACGTTAATTCAACACTGTGAACTTCAGACGCCCCTCTGTGCTCTTTCCAATCGCAGTCAATCACAGTGCATTGTGTGTGTGTGTTGAAGAGACGATGAGGCCGAGCCTCATTAACCCACCCCATAACCGCGGGGTAATTGGGACGCAGCCCGTCATCTCTCCTATCGATTGCTCGGCTTCTCCTGATAATATTATCGAAACATCAAATCCTCCTCGCTGTCAAAGTCAAAGGGCCCTCGTTTTCCCCGTCAACCCCTTAATATACTGCCTACAGTGATCATTCCGAGTGTTTTTTCTTTTCTTTGCTGACACTAAACCCTTCATTTCGAGGGGCTTCGCCAGGCCACGTCCCAAACTGAAAAGGGCAAGAGGAGGGGAATTAGTTCTTTCAAGATAAAAAGGGCAGAAAAGGCAGCACAGGACTTGACAGCGATGGGAAAAGTGTGCTTCCCTGGGGAACAGGTCTGCCGAGAGACGCCAGCGTAATGAATTTTAATGCCAAAAAGCCCCAAAACGATTGAGACCTTCTCGTGTGTGTGATCCCCGTGGACAAGGATGTGTCCTGTTTGATAGAAAAGATACTCATTGGTGAAACATTATAGATCAGATACAGATAGAGCCGTTTTCTTCGTCCGGAACCGATGCTATCTTTTAGGGTAAAAGCACAAAAATGAAAAAGATACAGCTAATACTGTCATCCAAGCTGCAGAGACCTCGAAATCTCAGATTTGGATTGTTATTTCAGTCATGATCCTGGATTATCCTCAGAGATGCTCTCACTGAAATTTGGAAAATTCAACCTCATGGCTCTGATGACGACTAAAATTCTAAATAACAAGAATTAATTTGCTGGTAGTGTGTGTAAATTAGTTTTTTATGTTGTTGTTGTGTGTGTGTCTGTGTTCGGCAAAGAAAAAACACTGTGTTGTGCTGCTTTAGGAAAATAATCAACAACAGGGTGGTGTGATGAACCAGAGTTAGTGGTGCCATCCGAGCAACTTGCCAATATTTACAAATTTTCGTGAAGTTTGACAAAAAAAAAAAAACCCTCATTCACTCACTCACTCAGAATAAACTTTCACCACGACCAGGGCTGCTGGAATAGAAAACTAATCGACACCTTCTGACCAATCAGAATCGAAAGAGTAAAGTAAAACAGCAATTAAAGGTGATGAAATGAAATGAACATCATTGAGAAGTAAGATAAGAATGTAAAATAAGAGTGTCGACCTGAGACGTGTGAATTTTACTGAAGGTACAACATTTTGTGAATGAAAACGTCTCGTTAGGTAACTAGCGTGTTCAACGTTCTCATTTATCCATTATCCTGAGCAGACTTGGGATGATATTGTCTTGACAGAACAGGTTTCTGTGAATTTTAATCGTATCAATTTACGCACAATCCTTGAATCTGTTTGCTTTAACTCCACCCTATTTTGCTTTTACACAGAAACATGAATGCGAACACACATGTTAGTTTGTTCATTTTAAAGGTTCTGCATAGAGCCTGTGAGGAAAAACTTCAAATGCAAATTAGGATCAGAGGGTTTTTTGGTGTTTTTCTGTGACAATTTTTTCCCCTGTAATGATCTTTATAGTAGAGCGAGCAAACATGAATCAAAGTTTGTATCCTTTCAGTTGTGGCTAAAAGGGACCCTTGGTCCCCACAATGCCGTGATATGAGAAGGTGTGTGTGTGTGTTAGAGAGATGGGCTCCTTTTTTTTCCTGCCTGACTAAATCATTCAGCCGTGGCAAATTCAAACACGCGGATGCTAAATTAACAGCGGGGCTTTTTACACAGAGAGCAAATAAAAGTGTAATCAGCGGCGCGTTACTTTTCATTAAGCCGCTCTGACAGCAGCATATTCAGGCCGGACGAAAAATAAAACCCCAGAGAAAATAAAAAGCGGGTCGGCGTGGGTCCGCCAGATAATTCCTAAAGCTCCATTAATGACGCTTAGCCTGCAGGAAATAGGCTCTGTGGGAAAAAAAAAAACCCACCAAATCTAAGAGCTTTATCGACCTGAGTGTTTCTTTTTGATTATTATTTTGATTATTATTTTTATGATCATTATTTATTTTCTCTTGAACATGGAGATGCTGGCGTCCAGGAAATACTTTGATGAGAAATGTAAAACTGACAGGATAAATAAAGAATAGAGATTTAAATCTTGAAGTGGCCTTTTTTTTTACGTAGACACGTGAAAATATTTTTATTCTTAATTATAAGACAGGAATGTATCGGCGTACATCTATAAAATGGCTCATTGTCTGTAAAAATGATTATGATGCACCAATTTACATCTCAAATGAGTCTCTTATGTGTCTCATATAATGCTCCAGTGTATATTATAGCTGATAAAAATGACTATTAAATACTCATCATTCATAAATGCATCACAGTCTACTACAGTCTTGTGCAATAGTCTGAGGCGCATGTAAAGAAATGCTGTCGACCAAAAATGGTTGAAAAATAATGAAATTAAATGTTTCAACATTAAAAAATACTATAAACAGTAATCAGTAAACCATAATCAATTAAACAAAGTCAATATTTGGTGCGAGACAAAATTCCCTTTGCTTAAAAAAAAAGTGTAGTCGTCTCAGGTCCAGTGAGTGCAATTTGATGCGGAAATGATCTGTAGGTTTTCCTACACAGCCACAGTTCTTCTGGACACTTTGACGGTCACACTCGCTTCTTCATTTTGCATCAAAAAAAGTAGCCTTCATTATGTTTTCTTTTTTAATCTGAAAAGTGCTCTCTTATGGAATATGCTGCTGAGAAATAAACACACTTTTTTTTTTTTTTTTTAAATGTCTGCAGCATTTAATTTTGTGCTGAAAAAAAACAATGAATTTTTGGATCGCTAAAATGTTTTTGTGATGAGACTTGATCATGAACTTAGAAATCATAAAATAGAAATCTTTCACAAAGTTTGGATGAAAAAAAATGGGGGGTGAAGACTTTTGCACAGTGCTGTATATCAAGGTGAGACATTGCTTTGACTGAAAAATTTTAAAAAAGACGTAAATGTAATGATTAGAAATGAAGATTAAAATGTATTAATTCATGTCATAAAATTGGTGTTTTTCATTATATACTATCATGTACGTAATTTAGACTAATTTTGCCTTTTATTAATTTCATATTTATTTTCAATCACATTTTTGCCACTTTGTTGAATTTTGTTTTTGAATTATTCCTGCACAAGTTTAAAGTTTATCCAATAATTAAAAGCATTAATTTGGAGAACCTTATTCTATCTTTTTTCAAATAATATTTTCTATTAGACATTATGTTTGTGTTTCTATAGTTGATGTTTGTGCACACAGTTGTGAGAACAGTGTGTGTGTGTGTGTGTGTGGTCACACTCTGACTCCCAGCAGCATTTCATCTGTAATTAATCTTCAGGAAAAAAAAAAAAAAAACACCTCATGAATAAAAAGTAATTACCTCCAAATGAGAAACGCTGACTCAACAGTTTCCTCCAACAACATCATCATCATCATCATCATTGTTAAAAACATCACAAAAAACACACACACACTGAAAAATACACACTTAATGAGTGAATTGTTGGATCGTCAGGTAGTTCGCTAGCTGTGCTTACATCCAAACTAAGAGAAAACAAGTACTTCAGCAATAAATATTACATGCACGAGAACGTTGTGTCGTCAGCTAGCAAAGACATTTACAAACATTTCTGGTATTTAGTGAATGATTGGTTCGTCAGTTTCTATGCGAGTTCTGTTTTCTAAAACTAAAGTTTCTAAACAAGTAATTGTTACATCTACTGGAATGTTGTGTAGTTAGCAAGTTTAACAAGTTATTTAGTGAATTGCTAGCGAGTTGCTAGCTGTGTTTCATCTGAACTAAGAGTCAGCAGATCAGTGACATGGACGGTGCAGATATCTTTTTAAAACACAATATTGTGATGTCATAAACTCATGGACAGTTATCGTGAACTTTAATATCGACGCACACCTTCCACAGACGGCGCGATATCAGCTGCCGTGAAAATAATTCCCTCTGTGACATTTTCAGTAGGTCAGAATGTAAATAAGTTGCTAACATGCTAATGCATCTATATGAACCCCCGAGTGTGACCCTTTTTCCCTTCAGTACCACAGCACTTTCAGTAACACATATGCATAAGAACAAAGTAAATGATGTGTTTACGTCGAGGCGCCGCCGCTGCGCCAGTCGATAATAATAATCACAAAGCAAATGACATGCAAAAAGCCACTCGTGTTCTGGCGACGGCTGCAAAATTGCATTTAAATGCCATTAAAGTTCAGCGGATCTGCGAGCGTAATGCAAAGCAGCGAGGTCAGCGTGACATCATCGGCCCGCTCCAGAGGAATGAGGGAGAGATACGAGATACGAGACCCACTTCAAACACACTTCCTAGCGCTAAAGTGCACACTTTAAAGTGGCTGAAGATCACGGCAGGTTTCCAGAAAGGTCGAGATGTTAGCACCAAGCTAAAAATAGGTCAAGCGCATGGAAGTGTGTGTGAGATAAATGACACAGGGCCGCATTTCACCCTCCTGAGTTCACTGTGCCAATATACTCACTCAGAGAAGGGGGGCGTGGCCACCGTGGCCATGCAGTGAAGAAGGCGTGGTCTGTGTGGATATCAGTTAAAGTGAAGAAGGAGTGGTCTGTGTGTATCAGTTCCAGTGAAGGAGGTGTGACTTGTGTGTGTATCAGGTAAAGTGAAGAAGGTGCGGCTTGTTTGTATCAGTTTATTCTGAAGAGGGTGTGGCCTGTGTGTATCAGTTCCAGTGAAGGAGGTGTGCCCCATGTGTAGATCAAGTCCAGTGAAGGAGGTGTGGCCTGTGTGTATTTGACTTAAAGTGAAAAAGGTGTGGTCTGTGTGTATCAGTCACAGTGAATAAGGCGTGGCCTGTGTGTATATCACTTAACATGAAGAAGGTGTGGCTTGTGTGTACCAGTTTACAGTGAAGAGGGTGTGGCCTGTGTGTATTAAGTTAACAGTGAAGAAGGTGTGACCTGTGTGTACCAGTTTACAGTGAAGATGGTGTGGCCTGTGTGTACCAGTTTCCAGTGAAGAGGGTGTGGCCTGTGTGTACCAGTTTACAGTGAAGAGGGTGTGGCCTGTGTGTATCAGTTTACAGTCAAGAGGGTGTGGCCTGTGTGTATCAGTTTACAGTGAAGAAGGTGTGGCCTGTGTGTATACGTTTACAGTGAAGAGGGTGTGGCCTGTGTGTACCAGTTCACAGTGAAGAGGGTGTGACATGTGTGTACCAGTTTACAGTGAAGAGGGTGTGGCCTGTGTGTATCAGTTTACAGTGAAGAGGGTGTGGTCTGTGTGTACCAGTTTACAGTGAAGAGGGTGTGGCCTGTGTGTATCAGTTTACGGTGAAGAGGGTGTGGCCTGTGTGTATCAGTTTACAGTGAAGAGGGTGTGGCCTATGTGTATCAGTTTACAGTGAAGAGGGTGTGGTCTGTGTGTATCAGTTTACAGTGAAGAGGGTGTGGCCTGTGTGTATCAGTTTACAGTGGAGAGGGTGTGGTCTGTGTGTTTCAGTTGACAGTGAAGATTGTGTGGCCTGTGTGTACCAGTTCACAGTCAAGGAGGGGTGGCCTGTGTGTATATCAATTAAAGTGAAGAAGGCGTGACTTGTATCAGTTTACAGTGTAGAAGGTGTGGCTTGTGTGTATCAGTTTACAGTGAAGGAGGTGTGGCTTGTGTGTATCAGTTTCAGTTACATTTCCTTTTATGGCATTTGGCATCAATGCCCTGATCCAGAGTGATTCAGGGTTTCAATCAATCAACACACCCTCATGCTGGTTCACTTGGACATGGACTAAGAGCACCATCAGTCTCAAAGCACTGTCAGGGAGGATAGTATAGTCCGAAAAACACACGTCAAGACAAGAATTTATTTTAATTAATTTATGTTTGAATAACAAAGTACTTCTAATTTCAGTGCTTGGTGAAGAGGTTGGCTTTTCGTCATCCTTTGAAGACAGCCAGTGACTCAGCTCTTCAGACATCTTGAGGAAGATCATTCCACCACTGGGACTCCAGAACAGAGAAGTGTCTAGATGCAGATCTTCCTCATACCCTGAGAGATGGTGGGACCAGCCATGCTGTTTTAGTGGATTGGACAGAGCGTGGTGCAGTGCAGGATGTAATAAGGTATTTCGGGTAGGTGGGTGCTGGTTCATTTTCGTCTTTCTAGATAAGCATCAGTGTTTTAAATCTGATCTGGGCAGCGACAGGAATCCATGGGGTGGTTACTCCAAAGTTGAGTGCCGTGACATAAGGTGGGATCTGAGGGTTGTTCAGGGAGATTACAAGATCCTGACCTGGGGATGAATCACTTGGAATGAACAGCAGTTCAGTTTAGTTGGGATTAAGTTTCAGCTGCTGGGCTGCCATCCATGATGAGATGTCTGAAAGATCTGAGTGGAAACATGAGGGCCTGAGGGAGGAAAGGTGAGGATATGTTGAATGTCATCTGCATAGTAGTGGGATGAAAACCTATGTGAGGAGATGACCTCACCAAGACTTTGGGTAGAGAGGGGAAACAGAATAGGACCAAGTACTGAGCCTTGAGGGACACCACTGGAGAGTCTGTGTGGAGCAGATGTGGATCCCCTCCATGTCACCTGATATGACCAACCCGACAGACCACTGTCATGCTGTGGCACGAATTCCAAGCCAGGGAATCAGGTGTGGCCTCTGTGTGTATCCGTTACAATGAAGGCCAATTTGTCTGTGAAGTGAAGGAGGAGTAGCTACTGTCTGTGTCATTGACTGAGGTCGGTGCGGCCTCTGTTTGTCTGTTAATGAAGTAGGCGTGGCCACTTAATCTCTGTGTTAAGAGAAGTATGCATGGCCTCGATGTATATCAGTTCCAGTCAAGGCAGCGTGACCTCTTTGTATGTCAAAGTGAGGGAGGTGTGACTTCTGTGTCTAGTCAGTGAAGTAGGTGTGACCACTGTGTCAGTCCATGTCAGTTAAGTAGGCGTGGAATCTGTCTGTCTCAGTGAAGTGAAGCAGGTGTGGCCTTGGTGTCTGTTCAGTAAAGTAGGCGTGGCCTCTGTATCATAAGTTTCAGTGAAGTCAGCGTGGCCTCTGTGTGAGTCAGTTTCCATGAAATAGGCGTGGCCTCTGTGTCAGTCAGCTTCAGTGAAGTAGGTGTGGCCACTGTGTCAGTCAGTTTCAGTGAAGTAAGTGTGGCCTTTGTGTCAGTCAGTTTCTGTGAAGTAGGCGTAGCCTCTGTGTCAGTCAGTTGAAGTGAAGTATGCATGACCTCTGTGTCAGTCAGTTTCTGTGAAGTAGGTGTGGCCTCTGTGTCAGTCAGTTGAAGTGAAGTAGGCGTGGCCTCTGTGTCCATCCATCTCAATGAACTAAGTAGGGCCTTAGAATCTGTCTGTTAGACATGGTCTGTCTTCTGTGTCTGTTTGTTAAGAGAAGAAGTGTTGCTTCTGTGTCTGTTCAGTGAAGTAGGTGTGGCCTCTGTGTCATTTCAGTGAAGTGGGTGTGGCCTTGAAATATACTGCTTTCAATGTGTCTTTTATTCATCAGATTGATGAGCAGGAGTCAACATCGAGAACATTAAGCAAACTGAGGACACTGAGTACTCCAAGAACACTGAGAACATCGAAAAACCGAGAACATTTAGTCCACTGAGAACGTTGAGAACATTGAGATGGAGATCGTACCTCGTCGACACACACCTCTAACACAAACACAATTTTCCCCTTTGAATGGTGTCAGGTGTGTGTCAGGGATATCAAAGCAAATTAACATGAAAGGAGCCTGTCACAGGGGTGTTGACTGCACACACACACACACACACACATTAATCCGCAGCTGAACCCATTCCTCTTTACACACACACCTTGTCTTCCCCATCTTGCCCTCACTATTCTCCAGAACATGCAATCAGCGCTCGAGCGAAAGGTCACATTTGCAATGCAGGTGACTGTACAGGAAGAAAAACGCAGGTAATTGGCTCTAATACCTTTCGGCGTGATACTGTGATGGATGTGGAGCGTTTTGGAGGGCAATTAAACATTTCCGAGGTCTGAGAAAGTCGGCACACGCCGACCTGACAGCCGCCACCTTATTATCCGATCTGGAGGAAAAAAGCCCGGTTGAATCAAAACGCTTTTCATCAAAGTCGGGCTTGTTTGGGTTTTTCTTCAGGATTTTCCTGTTCGCTGACATGAGATGCTAATTAAAGCACGTCACTGTTTCCTTCACTGGATCTGAACCATGAGCTCAGTTATCTCACGCTCGCTCATTCACAGTCAAACCCTCCACGCAGTCTGAGTAGCTTCCTAGAAATCCTCACACAAGCTCTCTCACACCAAAAGTTTACTTGGAATTTCCAAACTATCAAGTGTTTGATAACTTGGCGAACTCAAATGAAACGAAACACCAAGTTCACGTAACTTAATTCAAGTGAACATTTGACAATGAAAAGAAAAGAAGCAAAAAAGTGTCATTTGTTCATTAACTGTTGCGTTCACGTAAAAAATAAAATGTCGTTGAAATTGTTTGTGTCAATAAGCTGCGTGAGCGTAAAACGATGTTTTGCTTTTGGTGCGAATCGGAACAAGTCCTGTCCATGCAATGAAAAACATTGTTTTTTCACACTAGGGGGCGAAACAAACATGAACCATGAAACGCCCCTCATCTGTTTTGTATAAAGTAAAACTTCACTCAACTTTGTTGCGACTCTCGTCCCACCCACTTTGTGGCGCTGTTGGTTGCTTTGCTTCCTGTCACCAGAAAGTCAGACTCCGCTTCATCACAACACCTCATCATTGATTATTTTCCAATAACCGTAAAACACGGATGGTTTTATTTCTTCTACGCGAATCACATTTTACTTTGCGAGTCATGTTAATGTGTAGAAATTATTTCTTTTCAACGACACGGTGAGGTTTAGTTCATCGTAAACGATAAAACAGAAATCAGTGTGATTTTTTTTCCCCGTATTTTTTCCCCCTGCTGTCCTCTCCAGCCCACATGTCCTCCATTGTTCCCCTTCAGTTCCTACATTAATAATAGAAGAGGCCTGCATTCTATGCAGCCATTTTTCCCCTTTTTTTCACGCTCAGTTTCACAAAAAAATGGAGCCGCAACAAGCGGCAGGTTCAGCAGCCAGCTCGGACGCCTTAAAGCCAACAATCCCCCACTCCAATACAATTTGCTTTCGGTGAATGCTATTGATCTTTT
Source organism: Notarius quadriscutis (assembly GCA_026167865.1). NCBI lineage: Eukaryota > Metazoa > Chordata > Actinopteri > Siluriformes > Ariidae > Notarius > Notarius quadriscutis. Next base: position 1,888,144 of record JANZLB010000024.1, on the reverse strand, counting down.
CTTCCCTCCTTTCAATTACAGCTGGTGAAGTCAAGCACACGAGTGTTTGTAGTCATTAGAGTGGCTCTTTGTTGTGTCACCGCAAGCAATTATGTCAGGCCGATGGGACTCTTTCCTGAAAACCTCCATGTGGAACCATTAGAATTACTTTGGAGAACCGGAGGCCCGGCTCTGTTCCTGCTTGGACGACTCCGCCGCTGTGGAACGCGCTGCTCATAAAACAAAAAAATACAAAAAGAGTGAGCGAGAGACAGAGAGAGAGAGAGAGAGAGAGAGAGAGAGGGGAGCTTTCAAAACGTCATTCAACCTGCATTATTACCAGTCGGACCAAAATGCACAGATGTACATTGAAGACACAGTCAGATATTATTTAAGAGTATAACTGTGGACCCTGAACGTTCTCCTGAATTGACATTTTTATTAACGAAGGCAAATTTTTTTATCAAAATTCTGTTTCTCATTTTATTAAATATAGGAATACATTTTTGATCACTATTTTGTCACTGCTATAGCAAGTTATGAGTGTTTGAAATATGCTCTGTAATATATCAGTCCATATGTCAAAGCAA
>JANZLB010000024.1:1855550-1871972 GCA_026167865.1 Notarius quadriscutis | reverse complement strand
ACTGAAAGCCCAAATATTGCCATGACATTCATATCCAAGATGACATTTATGTCACTGTATGTAAACTTCTGACCACAACTGCAATTCTCGTAATATCAGTCAGTATATTTCCCAACTTCTTTGTGTAAATAAAGTCGCATAAAGTAATGTTTATGATTAGATAACGAAAAGGTTCCTCAAATTAGCTATGTTACTCGCTTATTACATGATTGTTCAATAATCGTGAGCGCAATTATGCAATAAAATAGTTTCTGGAATCTTAGCTCGATTAGCGAGCACTTAGTTTAATTATCAAATTTTAGCTCATGTGGTTGTGCAATTAATGCTTTCATAAATGTTCGCTACAATAAAATAATTTAACTTGGACTAGCTAGCAAGTGAATTTTATATCGCTACACGACAAAAAAGTATTTATACGTATAATTCATTGCTTTTGCGAAATATCTTCAGTTTAAAAAAACTAATCATGTGACATTGATTTCTTTTCATGCACCGCTTTGCATACAATATGAGTTTTAATCAGACGAAACATATTTACCTTGAGTTGGTTCACAAACTTGGCGGTTAATTTTAATTCCACAAACATTTTTACAGAAAATTTGGTCGTTCCTGAGCTAGATGGATGATCGATATTGACCGTGTGATATTACAACTGAAATTCGTGAATTTGAGTCGAGGTGCTGCTTTGTGGAACGAAACTGGCTTTAAAACTTGCACAATCAATGATTTTCGTGACATCAGCGAATAAACGAGTTGTCTAATGGAATGTGAGCGAGCTTCCCGAGAGCTAAAAGTTGAAAAAATGTTGAAAAAAAAAAAGAATGCTAATATTAAGTTTAGAGTTCAGGTTAATCCAACCAGTTCACTCTCTCTTACTGAATCTTCTGAATTTTTTTTTTACAAAAATTAATCATATTGGATGGGGTTGATGTAAACGCTCATGACGCTCCTACGTTGATAAACTCGCCAGTTTTTTTTAGTTTTATTTGTAAAAATGTTGAATGTTTACCTCAGATTAGCTTGTTTTGGAATGTTAGAGAGGTAACATGAACATTTACAAAGCTAAATGCGAAGATAAATGTCAAGTCAACTTGGCTAGCTGTGGTAATGTTGCTAAACTGTTATCTTGTGGAATTAAAGCCTGTTTTTATGCTCGTCATGTGCAGCTTGTCGCACAAGCGAGTGGAATGAAGGCGCATGTTAGCGTGTTTATGCTAGTCCCCTGGAGGAGTCCCGCACCCCTCATACCCCCATGTTCATTCTTTTGCTAATCTAAACAACATGAGGTTTTTTTTTTATGTTGTTTGTGGTGTTCACTTTGAATGTTTAGCCGTATCCTTCCTGATTATTGATTTATGAGTCTCTGGTAGCTGAAGCAGAAAAAAAAGGCAGGTAAAGGGACTGGAGTAAATTTCCTGAAGTAAAAAGGACACAGGATGGACCGAGCTTCACTGACGAAAACGAAAACTGAGGCGCTGCTAATTATTCAGGAGCATCATGCTCACCTTTTCCCTCATTGTTTCCTTTTCTTGCTAGAAAATTATCCGTCTTGTTGGGGTGTTTGATATGACAACAAGATCACATCACGATTCTCAAAGACGATTCAAAAATACGATACATAATCTTTATCACAGGGTGGAAGTAAAGGTTTGCGAAAAAAATTGTGAGCAAAACTGTCGTGTTGCATTTCTTACCAAAAAAAAAAAGTCTGACGATGCTTTTACTTTTTGTCAAGAAAAAAATTCATTTTTATTTTTTAGAATTCAGACAGCATTTTTATTCAATAAAAACTTAATTTTTTTTGTATGTTTAAAAGTAACGTTTTTACACAGGAAAAAAAAGTCACATCTAATTTTATTTCTTAAAAAATGTAAATACATTTTTTTTTAAATCATGATATTTCAGAAAAGTGTATTGTGATATAATTTCTAATGATTTGGATATGATATCGTCATCCCACTAGCACCACCATCTCTTCCATCGATGTACACTCTGCTTTTCTTTTTTTTTTCTTTTTTTTTTGTGTGTGTTATAAATTGCAGGAAGGCGGGATGAAGAAGTGTGTTCATGCTCGTTACCCAGAGGAGCGTCCGGCACCTCTCAGGCCGCCGAGTGTGACCGGTCCGGCCGAGTGAACGACTGAAGCCTCCTGATGGGACCTAAGCTACAAGCGAGCGTGTTGTAGAGCGCAGGCACCCTGGCATGACGGCTCAGCTCGGCCTGGCATCGAAACAGCACGATGGAGCGGCTTCCTGTCAGCATTCATCATCTCGCTCCCGACTGAGGGGAAAAAAGTTTTTGGGGCTGTGAGAGAGCGAGCTCCTGACAGCATGTCACGTACTCGAGTTACATGGCACCGCGATATGTGTTTATATTTGTTGCTGTTGTTGTTGTTGTTGCTTTTCTTTTTTTTTTCATCCTCCTGAAAAAATCAGGAGCTCCGTCAGGAAACCGGTGTCGGGGATCTCGGACATGCGAGGGAAACAAACGTGAGAGGAGGAAAGACAAACGGCAAAAATGCAGCTGTCTTTGCTTTCTCGTCTCCAGATAAAAAGCAGCCATGAGGAAAAATGGGTGACGAAAACCGCGACTGCTGATTCACGATATGTCACGTAACATTCGATTGCCCTGTCCATAAACACACACACACACACACAAATATCAAAATGTCACTAAAATGTTTCAGTTCCATTCTAACATGAGTGACACTGTGTTTTTTACGTGGATTGGAAAACTACCGTAACTCTTTGAGTAGCAGGGCTACCATAAATACACTACCAAATACGCATATTACAATTCAGATATAAATAAAAAAAATTATAATCACACACTCAGCGGCCACTTTCATAGGAGTTTGTTGTTGATTCTAAGGTTCCTGTTCTTCACAGGAGTGGAACCCAGTGCGGTGTTCTGTCTGCTGTTGCATGCTGTGATGCTTTTCAGCTCACCACGGTTGTAAAGAGTGAATATATGAGTTACTATATCCTTCCTGGCAAAAAAAAAGCTCGAACCACCTCAAATCTGTCCATTTTCTGATCTCTGCCCCTCTCTTATCAACAAGGCGTTTGTTTCGACCAACAGAACTGTCACTCACGCACTCAATCTGTGTTTTTTGTTTTTCGCACCGTTCTGTGTAACTCTAGAGAATGTTTATTGTGTGTGAAAACCCCAGGAGGAGATCAGCAGTTTCTGAAATACTCAAACCAAAAATACTCATCTGACGCAAACCAACGCCCAGACCACAGTGAAAGAAAGAAAGTCACACTTCACTGTGAGATCACAATTTTTCGCATCCTGATGTTTGAACATTGTGAGCATTAACTGAAGCTCCTGATTTGTATCCGTGTGATTTTATGACAAGGGATTGGCCGATTAGAGAACCGCATCAAACAGCAGGTACTGTTTAGGGGTGTTCCTAATAAAGTAGCCAGTGAGTGCATGTCTGAAACATAAAATTGTTTCATCCACAAAATTATAAATGTGTCCGTCTGAAAAAAAAATTCAACACAGATTGCTGAGAAGGCGACTTTAAAAAGTAGCTAGCTAAAGCTAGCTGCACTGCAAGCTACATTTAGGTTTGATGACACTCTTTTATCGAATTATAAATAAATCAAAATATAAACAGCTGCCTGACAAACAACATGTTCTTGTCAACAATTTGTTGCTATTAGCAGTCATAGTCATCGGAAGGTTAACGGTTTAATTGTAGCATTTACACTTTTTGACCCGATGATACGGAAGATGCCCGGAAACTCCACTTTTCAGCGAAAATATCACTCAGAACAAATACGAAGAAAATACACAGGGCACAAAAGACGCATTTCAGTTTTCTCCTATTTTGCGATGTTTTTTTTTGTGAATTCTTGTGCGTGAATTGAAAACAAGAAGGCGGGATTGTTGTCATTTTGTTCATGTTAAGTATCGGTTCCTTTTACCTCACTGTTTCTTGTTCACTGACATAAGCTCAATGTTTTGTGGTAAAATTCAGGATTTTTTTCTCGTGACCGATTTCTTGTTTGCGATGTTCAGCACCTGTGGAATCAGTGGCCTCCTAAAGTCACTTTTGTTTCCGAACACAAGACAAACAAAGATCAATGAAGAAAAATGTATATTTAAAAAAAATACAGGTTTATCGTTGGTTTTTAAAAGGGTTCAAAGTTAACGAAGATTAGATGGTTGAGAAGTGGCATTAGTGTTTGTACTTTTGTTACTTCTTTTGTATGAAATCATACAAAATTCAACAACACTGCATTCTCTCATTTATTCTTTACACTCCTGGAAAATAGTTAGCTAAACTAGCTACAAAGCTTTACGACTGATGCTAGTAATATAACCACATGTAGCTTGACTTAAAACATAAAATTAAACACCACAGTTTGGTCAAAATGCAGTTTTTCCATTTTATCAAAAAGATTTTCGCTGTGTTGTGTTTGCACCAAAATAACGTGTTTTTATTCCGGTGACATGGAATAACCGTAATTACTACCGTAATTCCTGGAGTAGCAGAGCCCCTGTGCATGTAAAAATTAGGCCAAAAAGTGATTAATACATCCAATTATATCTGAAATGAAAGAATTCTTAGTCTGCAATTTTGTGCATGCTACTTTAAAAAAAAAAGTTAGCTATAGCTAGCTAGGTACACTCCACGCTGAAGTTGTTTGATGTCTGTTCTTTTGAAAAAGCTGTTCGTGTTAATTTAGCCACTTCAGGATTACAAAATCCCGTCGTGTCAAAATGTGTCCTCGGGATTTTAAGGGCGTTAATCATGAAAGTTTGGAGGACAAAATCGTCGTGTCGGACAAACCCGCGAACCAGGTGTTGGTGTTTGGCGACAACAAACTCTGAGAGATTCTGGAGAATTCCGATTCACGGTGTCAGAAAGACACGTGGATTTGCATCCTCGTTCAATCATTTTTGGAAAAATAACCTGGATATGATCACGAGGGGGAAGTCAGTTTGTTAGCTCAGTGGCCTCTGATTGTTTTTTGTTTTTGTTTTTCTGCTGTGCTTTGTGCTCGAATAATTGAGCCAGTTTTCTAAATTCCATCAGTGGGAACGTGTTGTGGAGCCTGGATTCACACACACACACACACACACACACTGTTAAGCTGTTTATGTTCCACATCCAGCCTGTAAACACAGCAGCCACTTTTTAATTGCGCTGATGAATTAACACTCGCTCTCTGTACAGATTATCGCAGCATCGGCTTAAACTTTGCTCAGCGAGCGTGGCGGCGTGCGATAACGCTCCGCCTGTGTGTTTGCCGTGGAGGGACTTCCTGAGCCTGGCACAGAGGAACGCAGCCCGTTCAGGTCATGTGATCGCAGAGATTTGAGTTTGAGTCTGACGGAAGTAGATTTGGGATAAAACGGTTCCCTCAGCTGGAAGAGAGAGATTCTGGAGGTGATGATAATGAAGGGCGGATTAAGGCGAGATGTAGATTTTTGTGGAAGTGGATTTGGGATTAAATTTGTTTCTGAAAGGAACATTTTGGAAGTAGATTTGAGTAAAAGTAGGATTTATTTCCTGGTTAGATAGACGACAGAGGTGAGGTGAGATAATAAGCTTGTTCCTGGTGGAGGAGAGAGATGATGAAAGTGGAGATTTCAGGAATTTAAATTTGATGGAAGTCGGGTTTGTAGGAAGGGAATTCCGGTGAAGGAAATGGATTTCGACTGAACGGGAAGTGAATTCCAGTTGAAGGAGATTTTGCTTGGAGTGGAATTGAAACAGATGGAGCAGGAAGTGAATTCTGCGAAAGGGCAACTTTGCAGGAAGTAGATTTAGTTTCTTGAAAGAATGAGCAGGAAGTAGATTGTGAGAGAAATATATTTTGCAGGAAGTGGATTTTAACGGAAGTCGAGTTTCCTGGAAGTGGATTTCAGTTCAGTTAAATTTGAAGGAAGAGACTCTGATAAAAAATCAGATTTTGATTGGAGTCGGTTTTTCCGGAAGTGGATTTAGATTTGCTTTGGGGAAACCAAATGCGCAAAATCTTTTCTTTTTCAGAAAAGGTTTCACGTAAAACACTTTTCGAAACGTAGAACTCTAAGCCGTTCTGAAGAACGCTTAACGGATATTTTTCTCCACCGCAGTAACGTGCCGTGTGTGCGCGCGTACTGTATTTGATCTTTCTTTCTCGGCCATCTGAACAGATTTTAAGCCGCTCCTCCCCTCTCTTAACCCTTCACCGCCCAGCTGCGGCTCCTGACATTCAAATCCAGCCTCATTATGTCACGCCTAACAGCTGTTCCCTTCCTTTTGAATATCGCGATGGGGCAATTAAACGTCCGTCTCCTTCACTTCCTGTCACTTCCTAAACACTCAGCAGGGTTAATGAGAGCCTGCTCAGGCCATTTTCTCTCCCTCCTCCTCCTCAAGCCTTCAGCTCCATCGTCCTCGGATCCTCCGGGCCGGGACGCTCCGTATGCTTATGTCATGTCGTCGTATCCCTGAACGCATGGAGAAAGGCCATTACAATATTCATGAGAAGTCTCCTTATTCCTCCCTCTCCCTCACTCTCGTTACACTCGCAGCACGAATGCCAAAGGTCGCGACCCCTTGCTTGTCGGTTTTGGCAGGCCTGGGCTCGGAGAAAAGGGTATCTGCGTTATTAAAGGCCTGCGAGAAGAACAGAAGAGAAAAAGAGATGCTTTTGTGCTTGTTTAAATTTTTAAAGCGCTGATGTCCACACCAATTAAAGACCAGCTGAGAGATCTGCGTTAAATATGCATCAGGGCTCTGAGGAACTTTCTTTTAATCAGCGGCGTCCAACTTGCATATTAATGAGGTATTGTGGGTTTTACAGGAAGCAGATTTCGCAGGAAATGAATTGTGCATGAAAAGGATTTTGATGGAAGTAGATCTTTCAGGAACTGGATGTTGATGGAAATATGTTGTGCAGGAAGTGGATTTTTTTTAGAAAGTAGATTTTTCAGTCAGGAAGTGCGTTTTCATGAAAAGAGATATTTTAGGGAGCAGATGCTAATGAGAGTTTATGTTGCAGGAAGTGCATTCTTCCAGAAAGTGGATTTTAATGGATTTGGACTGTTTAAGGAAGTGGATTTTCATGCAAATGGATTTTAATGGAAGTCGATGTTTTGAGGAAGTGGAGTTTCATGGATGTGATTTTTAGGAAGTGGATTTTAATGGAAGTAGATTTTTTCACGAAGTGGATTTTAATGGAAGTCGATGTTTTTAGGAAGTGGATTTTAATGGAAGTATTTTTGGAAGTGGATTTTAATGGAAGTGGATGTTTTGAGGAAGTGGAGTTTCATGGATGTGTTTTTTAGGAAGTGGATTTTAATGGAACTAGATTTTTTTAGAAGTGGATTTTAATGGAAGTATTTTTTTGGAAGTGGTTTTTAATGGAAGTGGATGTTTTGAGGAAGTGGAGTTTCATGGAAGTAGATTTTTTAGAAAGTGGATTTTAATGGAAGTAGATTTTTAGGAAGTGGATTTTAATGGAAGTAGAATTTTTGGAAGTGGATTTTCATGGAAATAGATTTTTTTAGGAAGTGGATTTTAATGGAAGTAGAATTTTTTAGGAAGTGCAGTTTAATGGAAGTCAAAGTTTTTAGGAAGTGTATTTTAATGGAAGTATTTTTTTGGAAGTGTATTTTAATGAAAGTGGATGTTTTGAGGAAGTGGAGTTTCATGGAAGTAGATTTTTTGGAAGTGGATTTTAATGGAAGTAGATTTTTCAGAAAGTGGATTTTAATCGAAGTAGATTTTTTTTAGGAAGTGGATGTTTTTAGGAAGTGGATTTTAATGAAGGTTTTTTTTAGGAAGTAGATGTTTTTAGGAAGTGGATTTTAACAAGTAGATTTTTAGGAAATACATTTTAATGTAAGCAGTTTTTAGGAAGTGAATGTTTTTCGGAAGTGGATTTAAATGGAAGTGGATTTTTTTTCTGGAAGTGAATTTTAATGATTGTACAGGAAGTGGGTTTTCTTGGGTTAAATTTTCAGAAGAGACTCTCGTGAAAGTAGGTTTCTATTGGAGTAGATTGTTACAGAAGTGCGTTCCAATGGATTTGTTGATTAGAATCTGGAAGTAGACTTGGTGCAACTTGTTTGTTTCTTGCGGCTCTCAGGAACTAATGAAAGAGTTATGAGTGATAAATGTATTATTCATAACTTGTGAATGGCTGAAAAGCCCCATGTGGATACTGTTTTAACTTCCTGTGTTTGACACAATACCGAAAGTGATGGGAATATAAAATTTGCACGAACTTTACACAAAATTAATATTGCAGTGCATTCAGATCCAGGAAGGTGTGTGTGAGAGAGATTCCTGCTAACATCAGTAGCTGGTGAAGTTGCCGGTGTTTTCTGTGAGCGCTAGCGGCCAAACCAAGCAGCAGTTATTTTCACATTGATTTACTCCAATTAATCCATCATGGCCAAGAAGCGAGTTTTCACTCTCAGCCTCATAAAAGCAGATTCACCTTCTCAAAGACTGCACAATTTGACACGTTGACATTTTTTTCCCTGCCTGTGATATCTCCGTGCTGGAGAAGCCTAAAGGTTGCTGTCTGTAAGAGAGGCGAGATTAGCCATGCTCCTCTTGTCAGGTGTGTATGACGAGCCGTGCCGTAGCTGTTGAACCGTGAGATGCTCCGGTGTGATGTGGAACTCTCTGCAGTGTTCTAGTGGAGATAAAGCTGCTGTATTTCAAGAACTCTCAGAGATAGACCAGGTTCACCAGCTGAGATTGGTGCACGCTCGCGACTGAATGTCGAGCAGACTTTCCAGCATTCTTTGTTTCATTTGGTTGAGATTTCTGAGAAGTGTGTGTGTATTTTTTATCGATGTATAAACATGACAAATGGACATGGTCATGACCAACTGGAGCCTTATGGCTGCCATGAATAGAACATTTCTCCAAACTGGGTTTTATGTAACTTGAAATGAATGCTAGTTATTAGGGTGCATTAGTATTGGCACCCCGATTGCATGAGTGTAAATGTCCTCCATAAAATTAAAAATATTTTGCTGGGAATGGAATTACATCATCTTGTCCGTGAAAGCCAGTCAAACGCTGTCTCAACACAAACTGATTAAAAATCTGAAGCTCCAAAACAGCTTGAGGTAATGTAATGTTAAAATAAAGTTTAAAAAAAAAAAAAAAGCGAATCCAGGAAGTAACAAATGATTGGTTTCCACATTCCACAAATTCAGAGTGAAACAAAACCTTCAATTATTTTTGGAGAATCTTGACTTTTTCCTCAGACTGAGCCGAGATTCCTGAAGCATGTCCATGACTTTGACAATAAAAGTCAGATTTCAAAAAAAAAAAAAAAATCCCCTCAGAGGGTGAAAAAAAAAAACACGAAGAGGTGATGAAACCGAATGCAAATCGAGTAGGCGAGGTGAGGAAAAGGGAAAAGTAGACTCTCTCTGTCTCTCTCTCGCTGTCTTCGTTCAAAACTCAGCGAAAAAACCTGCAGCTCTTGTGACAAGCCGCTGTCACTGAGACAGGAGAGCGCCGGCAAATTAGACGGCCACGGATCCGGAGAGAGCGAGAGAGGGGGGAAAAGTTGGCGCTAATGCGAATAATTCTCACTTTTCAGACACAGCAACGGTACGGACCGAAGACAAACACCTGACAGACTGCTTGTCAGCGTGTTGGGTAACTAAAGGAGGATAAAATCAACTTGACAGCCACAAACCCTGAGTGCGTGCGCCCACCGTGGACAGACACGCAACATTTTACAGTAAGACAGTCCTGGGCTGAGTGACACCCTCCCTAACCTTCCAGGTTACACTAACACACATCAAGGCAACCAATCAAGAAAGAAAGAAAAAAAAAACGGGAGAAATTTCCGCTCGGCCGTTTTCGACTGACAACCACTTTAAAAAGACCTGTCAGTCCGACACGAGGCGCGACGTGACCTCCAGGGCCTAGTCACGGAAATTCCCCTCTCCTAAAAAAAAAAAATTAATGTAAATGTACACGGAGTCATTCTCCTGTGAAGCCTCAGCCCTTCCAAAAATGAAATATTCATTTTCAGGAAGAGTTAATATCCAAGAAGTGGAAAGAGGTACATGCACGCCGGCTTGTGTTTTGAATTTTTTTTTTATCCTGAATATATTTCATCCTCGCCTGATCTACTTTTTAAAAAAAAATCAATGAATTATTCAAATGGTATTTAAAAAAGATCCAGTCTTTAATCGCAGACAGAGAGGGTAATAGGTCACGAGGGGATGCGCCGGGGCGTAACGGTGTGATGTTCGCCCACTGGTTTGGGTTTATTACCAAAAATGGTGGGGTTCATGAGAGCAGCTGAAGGAGAGCACTGATCTGAGAACAGTACTTTAGATTTTTATAAAAAGTTTTAAAAATATCAACAAGGAAGCAGTGAACAAATCTGAATGAATCATGAACAGATTCAAATGACTTGTCAATCAAAATCGTAAAAAATATCTCTTGTGTTCCAGGTATGGAGGCGTGGCCCTTGTGCCAGTCACAGTGAAGGAGATATGGCCTTTATGCCTTCGACACAGTGAAGGAGGCGTGGCTTGTGTGCCTGCCACACCCTGTAAAAGAGATTTCTCAGTTGGATTAAAGTTGATATGTGGCCTTTGTGCCTGTTTCAATGAAGGAGGCGTAGAATCAGTGAATTAGTCTGAATGAATCGTTGAAATGAGCAGATTCAAATGACTCATCAGTCAAAAGAGTATTCAAAAAATTATCTTGTGTTCCAGTTGTGTAGGAGTGGCCTTTGTGCCAGAAAAGATGAAGGAGGTGTGGCCTTTTATTGCCTTAGACGCAGTGAAAGAGGCGTGGCTTTTAAGTGTCTGAGACACAATAAAGGAGGCGTGGCCTTTTAATACCTTAAGCACAGTGAAGGAGGCGTGGCCTTTTAATACCTTAAGCACAGTGAAGGAGGCATGGCCTTTTAATACCTTAAACACAGTGAAGGAGGCGTGACCTTTTAATACCTTAAGCACAGTGAAGGAGGTGTGGCCTTAAAATGCCTTTGACATCAGGAAGGAGGCGTGGCCTTTCAATGCCTTCAACACAGTGAAGGAGGTGTGGGTTTGAAATGCCTTTGACGCAATGAAGGAGGCAGGGCCATCTAATGCCTTCAACACAATGAAGGAGGCGGGGGCCTTTTAATGCTTTAGACACAGTGAAGGAGGCGTGGCCTTGAAATGCCTTGGACACAATGAAGGAGGCAGGGCCTTTTCAAGCCTTCGACACAATGAAGGAGGTGTGTCCTATTAATGCTTTAGACACAATGAAGGAGGCGGGACCTTTTAACGCCTTAGACACAATAAAGGAGGTGTGTCCTATTAATGCTTTAAACACAGTGAAGGAGGCGGGACCTTTTAATGCCTTAGACACAATGAAGGAGGTGTGTCCTATTAATGCTTTCGACACAGTGAAGGAGGCGGGACCTTTTAATGACAGACACAGTGAAGGTGTGTCCTTTTAATGCCGAAGACACAAGGAAGTTGGCGGAGCCTTTTAATGCCTTGACACAGTGAAGGAGGCAGGGCCTTTTCATGGCAGACACAATGAAGGAGGCGGGGCCTTTTAATGCCTTAGAGGCAATGAAATAGGTGTGTCCTATGAACACTTTAGACACAGTGAAGGAGGTGTGGCCTTTTAATGCCTGAAATGCAATGAAGGAGGTGTGTCCTATTAATGCCTCAGACACAATGAAGGAGGTGTGGCTTTGAAATGCCTTAGAAACAGTGAAGGTGTGGCCTTTTTTGCCTGTTACAGTGAAGGAGGCGTGACCTTTGTGCCTATCTACGTGATGGAGATGTTGGCTTTGTGCCTTCGGTGCAATGAAAGTGGCGTGGCCTTTGTTCTTCAGTGTCAGTGAAGATGTCTCATCTGTGGATCAGTGAAGGGGGTGTGACCTCTGAACCTGTCCATCACACAGGTGTAAAAGAGATGTCTCGAAGTGTTATTGAACTTTAGGTGCGTCTTCATATCACCCAGTGTATCAGTTTGGGAACGTGATTGAAGTTATCCCACTTCCTGTTTATCACTGATACAAACCAGAGGCAGAGTTCGCCGAAATCCACAGGCTCCAGCATCCCGCTGTTTACAACTTCTCAGGATGAATAAAACAAGAAATGAATGAATTTTGGATGAAAGCGTCACACAGCGTGACGGCATGCTTCATTAAGAGCTTTATTGTTGATCACGGGAAATCTCATCTCGAAACTTCGCTTCAGAAAAGTGCTAATTACTTGGAGGACAGTGGCACGTTGGTGCTGCTAAACGAGCCGATTTTAAACCAATCACCATTGCTGGCTGACTCTGACATGAATGACATTAATATGCAGAAGACTTGTCTGGCCTGATTAATGCTCGACAATGTTTCAGTATGAAAGGTCATGTAAAATACAACAGGAAGCGAGGCAGAGCTGGGAGTGTTTCAGGAGGGAGTTGGTTTTTCAGCTTCACGGGACCTCGTATGATTCCAATGCTCTCTTATTCATGAAAATAATTCAAACTTGAAAAATTACGATGGTTAAATCAAAGTGGATAATATTCAAAAGTTCTATTTTCAAGAGGTTGAGATGAGCTTAAATGTGTGTCTTAGTGAATGAGACATCGCCTTTGTGTCAGTCACAATGAAAGAGGCGTGGCCTTTGTGTCTTAATTGTATTGCAAGAGGTGTGGCTTTTGTGTCTTAATCATTGAAAGAGGCGTGGCCTTTGTGTCTTGATCACATTTTTCTGGATAAATGTACAGTAGTCTAAACGACTGACCATTTTCTTCTTGGACACTGAACTTCTTGAACTTGGAACCTGGTGCTCGAAGAGGGTCCAGAAGGGTTCTTCAAGGATTTCATTGGAGAATTAAGGTTTCTTAGCCTCCATCAAATTAACACATTTATTTGAAGTGAATGACAGACGAGACCAAAAGTGGAATGTGATTCTTAGCAGCTTTACACACACCTTAAGAACCTGAGAAGAACCCAAATACCATCATTAATATTAACCATGAAAGTTATTATCCAGAGGGCAGCATGATGGCGCAGTGGTTAGCGCTGTCACCTCACAGCAAGAAGGTCTGGGTTCGAGCCCGTGGCCAGCTGGGATAGGCTCCAGCTTGCCTGCGACCCTGTAGAACAGGACAAAGTGGCGAGAGATAATGAGATGAGATGAGTTATCATCCAATAAATACTTAAAGAACGCCAAAATATTGGCCTTTATTTTCTTTTTTATACCTCGAGCCTGTCAGGCTTTTAACAGTGAAATAAACTGCCTTGGCACATGGCTCTTCCCAGGTTCTTTATGGTTCCTTGGGATTCCAAAAAGAGGGTTCTGCTTGGAATCTTTTCTGAGAGGGGAAACACGCTGTTCCAGGGTTTGACATGGAAACTTTAAGGGCTCCATCCAATGTTCTCGACTGACAAGTAAAAACAGAAACTTGGCGTGGAAATGTCGGAACGTTTTTATCGTTCACTGGTTCTCCGTTGTTTTGGACACATGTCCCAGGAGTTCAGCAGCACCTTCAACATCTTTCCACATTGTTTTTTTTTTCCAGATGCCTGTTTTGTTTTCCTGCAGAACAGCTTGCCATGAAAAATTTAGCAGACACCGAGCAGCTAATGCGTTTTCTCCGTCTCGGATAAAAGCGATGAAAAATTAACAATGGAAATAATTAACTCTGATCTGTATCGTCTTTAATCATTTATTCATGCGCATGCAAATGCATCCCGAATCACACTGTTGTATAAATTCTGTAAGACTCTGAACTTATGTTCCAGTGTGTAGTGATTACAGCGTGCTAAAACTTTTATTGTTTTTATTCGGAGAAGTTCTTCTGCTGTGTTTTCGATGCCTGTTTGTCGAGATGTACAAACTCGGCGAACAGCGAGTCACTTTGTCGCGATGACTTTACTCCGCACTGTTTCTGTGACTTTTTTATTTCCTCGAACCTCCTCAGAGGAGAGAAGAGAAAGGAGAAGATTAGCTGCTCGTTCTGCTCGCTATTTCTTCAAACTTTGTGTCGCTAATCCTGATGCTAAATTTTTCTTTAAAAAATAAAAAGACATTTTTGTGAAAAGAACAAATCAGTTTCTCACAGAAACCGTACAAATTCGGAATGAGTCCAACTTGCTAGCAGATGAAAATACACGCTAGATTAGCTCGTGTTAAATATTAAAAGATATGGCTGATATTGTGTGAATACATTCATGTTCATATTTTCTTAAAAATATTTTTCCTGGCACACTGTCAGGAAAAAAAACAACAATAAATAAATAAATAAATTATTCAACTTCTCTCACACTTACCTGAGGGCCAGGTATTAGCATTGTATTTTAGCATTTTAAAGTTTGCTAATGGTGATGTGAAGCAACGGCTATTGAGGTCCAGATGATGATAAATGATGAAACTGTGGCTAATATTGCTACGACTGAATGAGCGAGTTCTGATTTGTGTTCAGTTTTAAAGTTAGCATAAAACCTTTGGCACATTGTGAGGTAAAAAAAAAAAAAAAAGGGTCTGAGGACCATTTAGCATGATATAAGCGCTACCGTGCTAACAGAGTTATCAAATATGCTAATGGTAATGCTGAGTCACAGCTCAGTTCACAATATGATAATTAGCTGACATATGATAGCATTATAGCTAACATTGTACAATACTATCATGAAAGCTAGCTCATCCTGCTTTTAATGATTCGATTTTAAAGCCATTTTTTTAACACACTCAAAAAAAAAAAAAAGGGTCATGCTGGATGGTTGAGCATGGTGATGTCCGAGAATCAAAGCGTTTTCCGATAAAAGCAGATTTGTGCTGCGGTTTTGCGTCGATAACCTCCAGCGCGGCCTCGCTCAGGAACGAGCAGCATTCTCCAGCCTGGGCCCAATCTGATCCTTGTCAAATGATGAAAGAGGCTGCAAGAGGTCCTGACAGTGTGTGTGAGTGTGTGAGAGACTGAACGTGTGCTCCAGAAGAGGAGCAACGTGATAAACGTGAGCCGTAGCATCACCCTGCTTTCACTCCCGTCTGTCAGGGTCAGGGTCAATTTGTGTTTAAGCTGGGGGCTGTGTGTGTGTGTGTGTGTGTGTGTGTGTGTGTGGGAGGGAGCGTGAGACCGTCTTGAGGCGTGTCTGACTGACAGCACCTACCGTATTTGAGCGCACACACACTGCTTGGCCTCTTTAAAATGGGGTCAATCTCAGGTCTCACAGCACACAAAATTTTACCTGAGGTTTTTTTTGTTTTTTGAAAAAGCAGTATAAGCTCGCTCTTTTCTGGATGGAAGACGTCCAAACCAGGAAACGTTTCTGTTCTCATTTCATAAATTTAATGAAATATTTCAACTTCTCTTTTGGTGCTGTGCACTAAATTTGCTAACATTGATGCTAACGTGGTAAAACAGAACATAAAGGACAGCTCGCGTCACTCAAACAGAACCATGCGAAGTGTTTTCGACTCACATTTGTTTCTTGTTGTTAAAACTGATGCTAACATGATCGTCAGGACAACCTGGACAAGTCGCTGTGAATGACAACGTATTCCAGAAAATTAATCAACACCTTCTGACTAATCAGAAATCACCTGACGAGGCATGTAGCTATGATCGAGCTCTGATGTTTCAGATTGTGGTGGATATGCTAGGACATGTGTTCTCTCTCTCTCACACGCTCTGTTTGTTTTGTACAAAACTTTAATCCACACACACACACACACTGTCTCTCTTTTAAAAGATGACGTCCCTGGCGTACGCGACGTCGCCGCCTCAATGAACATCACATTGCTGTTGAATAAAATATAACAAGGGAGGAAGATAATTACACTGACAGCGTCGGATGAAATGTATTTTCTCTGTCCTCTGCTTTTCACTTGACTTTCCCTGGTGAGGAACAACGGCGTTCCAGCAGAGCGCGACACAAAGACCCATTACAAACACCACTTTATTTTTCATACGCACCGAAATGTTTGCCGCGAGTTACAAACGGAGGCCTGTTGATGTCGTTATGTCGTCGTTTAAATTGAAAACCATTAAAGTTTTTAGATGTTTGGGAAAAATGTGTTTCTTTGATCATATTGATGAGTCGCGTTGGGCGATATGACAAAAATATCGTGTCAGGATACTTCAGTGATACAAACAGTAATGTCTCCGGTTCACCGGTTGTCCTTTGGATCCTTGGACCACTTTTGTTCAGTACTAACCACTCCATATCGGGAACACCTCACAAGGTGTGCCGTTTTGGAGACCCCGTCATCTCACCATCACAGTTTGTCAAAGTGGCTCAGATCCTTACACTCGCCCATTTTTCCTGCTTCCAATACATCAACTTCAAGAACTGACTGTTCTCTTGCTGCCTCAACCAGGTATCCCACTCCTTGACAGGTGCCATTGTAATGAAATACTTCACAATGATTCCACGAAATCGAGTCGTATGTGAGCTGATAGCAGACGAGGCACGTAGCTAT
>JANZLB010000024.1:1603677-1613955 GCA_026167865.1 Notarius quadriscutis | reverse complement strand
GACCGACTCCACCGACCGCCACGACACCACCGCGCACGATTCCCTCATCGGCACAGTGGAGCACCACAAATTGCTACTTGGTCTGTGGGAAACACTGAAAAAGCAACAAAATATGGAATGAAAGTATTTGATGGTAAGAATGTAACTTTTTAAAAAAATTATTATTATTATTATTATATCATTTTTCACTAATTGCTACTGTCATTTCGCCGGTTTGTTTCCATTCTAAGTGGAAATGATTTTGTTGGACGTTTTGTAGAAAGTTTTTATTTATCAAATTTGCAAAAAATAAAGATAAAAATGCTCTGTTTCTCAAAATCCAGTGAACGTGGAGAGAATAAAACAGTTATTCCACTCAATCTCGTCATACATGGCTTATAGCCAACTTGGTGCTACGCGCCTCATTGGCTGTCAGCTCATGTACAACTCGATTTTGTGGAATAACTGTTCAATATTTACACCTAATGCACAGAGATTTGTAGGTTTCCGCATAATCTGACCCGAATAATAAATGATTCACACAGTGTATTGCAGTGAAATTTACTGTTTCCTGAAAGAGTCTCCAGTGTCAGTGCTTTAAAAGTCAGAGGTAAAGCTGTAACTTTGCCATGTTGTGGGTTTCTTTTTCTTTCTACCTTCAAGAGAGTGCTATAAAAGACAAGCTGCTGAAGGAATTATTGTTTACAGCTGCTTTAGTGAACATGGCACTGACTTGTTTCACAGGGATTCCACAACATTAAAAGTAACAAGAAATGGATTTGTCGTTCATTAAAATTCATTCATTTTCTTTGCCTGTTATCTATTACAGGTCGCAGGTGAGTTGGAGCCAGTCCCAGCTGGCACTGGCTGAGACAGTGTCCACCCTGGACAATCTATCACAGGGCTAATACAGAGAGACAGACAGCCATTCACACTCACATTCACACCTCTGGGCAATTTCGACTAAAGCAGCCAGTTGATCTAATCTGCATGTCTTTGGACTGTCGGAGGAAACCGGAGCACCCAGAGGAACCCCACACAGGCACGAGGAGAACATGCAAACTCCACACTTCACTGGAGCAAGTTCGACCCCAGAACCTGTTTGCCGTGAGGCGACAGTGCCAACCACTGCATCATGTGACAAAATAAAACACTTTTGTACAAGCTGTAACTGAAAAATAATCATCTTCAGTGTGATAAGAGTAACTCCGTTTCTTTTCAGACTTCAGCACACCACCCTGTTGTTGATTATTTTCCTAGAATAGCAATTTAACTGTTCTACAGATGTCATATAAAATAAAGTCACTGCCCTGGGTATACTAGCAAGCTAACTGGTCTGAGCGTAGCATATGGTCTTGGCATGGTACCCAAACCATTTTGGTTTTTAGATGGAAAGACCAAAAAGGAGATTGGAGCCGGTGGAGGAGAGAATGATTAAAAGACAGGTAGTGGTGTATTTCTCCCTGTGAGATGGGGATCTTTGTAGCTAGAAGCAATGCAAATAGCAAGAAACATTGCAACCTGCAGGATAAAACGCACCCAATAGAGTGACCTGCTAGCAGAGTTAATAGCCTGTTTCAAATGGAAAGGTGCAGCGGGTGTCTAAGTGGACCGATACGGTACATTTCCCTCCTGTTCTGGGATGAATGGGGGAAAAAAAATACAGGAAGTTGTATTTTGTCTGTAAGCTCTCATTTCTGTTGGATTTGTGTAGCATGGTTAGAGAAGCAGTTTTGGGACCAAAATATTGCTGGTTCGATTCCCTGGACCAGCAGGAAAAGCTGAAGTGCCAATGAGCAAGGCACTAACCCCCAACTTCTCCTCTGACTGCTGCTCTTGATTAGAGCATCTGCTAAATGCCTGTAAAGTAATGGAACAAACTGGCTTTACAGAATCTCATGCTGTATGTAGATTTAGATCAACAAGCCAGAGAACATAAAGAACGAACCTTGAGAGGAACCAGACTCTAAAGAGAACATGACCTCTTCTTGGTGAGATATACTTAATATATTGTGAATAAGATAGTCCTGGGTATGGCTTTAAACTGCTACCAGTGGCGAGTCTCAGGTCCGGGAGGACTTGAGTATTGAGGAAAGTGGAGTTACCCCTTAATCACCATTGCTCCCTGGTCCACTCTGTCCCGGAGTGGTAGCACCTGCCTGGGTTCCAGCTATGGGTTAAATAGTACATCACCAATAAGGCGCTGGCAGCAGGATGCTTTTCAGTGCATTGTGGCAGATGAACCCAACAGGGTCAATGGCACACCACCAGATGGCATACAGAAGAGCCACTCAAATGGCCAATAGATGGCATCACTTGGCAAGTCAGTTGTCACTGCTGGGCAATTTCCATACCTGTCAGGTCTGTGACACTTTTGTGCACCACTTGGCATCAGGTCTGGAGGTCCAGAGAGACAACACGATGGGGGCACGACATCATTTGTCTTACCTTACTGTGCAAGGCATTTCATTAGGAGAGGAGAATAGTATGCAAGAGCTCACTTGGCCAGACATTCCATGGCGGCTTGGCCAGGCTATTCGTGCCACCGCTGCACATGGCTCTGTTGTGGGCCTCGCGGCCCATCTGCATTTCTGCGCATCCAAATGAATTGTTCATCATCGCTCACGATGGACAGCTGCCGATGACAATGACCATCGCATGAATATCCCCAAGTAATGACATCTTCCTTGCACAGTGCATTTCACAATAGATATTGCTGCAAAGCAACTTTCCAGAAATCTGGATGCAGATGCTCACCTCTCTACTCAGGCAACAGAGGTGAAGAAAAAACTCTGAGAGGACAGGAAAGACAAACTGCAGGTTCCAGGTCATGTTCGGAACCCACTCAGCTCCCGAGTCTGGGTTTGATCATGAAGGAAAGACATCACAGATGTTACTCTCGACATCAGCTCCTCCATCTGAGGAAGATTGTTCACTGATCTCGCGTTGGGTATGAGCTTCCAGACTGCGCACTCAGTTTCAGAATCAAGATTTCAGCAGAACCGCCACATCGTCCACAAGTGTGTTTGAGTTCTTGTTCCATCCTTAGATAAGTGTAATATTATCGACAGACCCCACAACCTCCTTATCCTCCATCCTATGAGAACTCCAGTTCTGCGTTCTCCTCACGTTCAACCCCAGGATTGAGAAACTCTGCAACTCGTAACCTCATGTGGGGATTCACAAATGGGGTCGTGAGAGAGACTCACAAACAACCTCCTCCTTTTTTCTTTACCCTCACAAATGGCGTTTGAACCACGACCAGTGATCAAGTGTGCAACTCCGTATTTCCAGCTCAGACTCCGACTCAGTGGAACAACAGGAATTTTTTTTTTAAATGCTGGGACTTCGAAAATGTTTGAGAACCCTTGCACTGGCTCGCAGCTCTTCTCCATATGCATGAGCTCATCAGCTATGATTGGCTCGTTTAGTTTTGATTGACAGACGAGAGAGTAATGCCCTCCATACCACCCAGATAGGATTTGCATCAGGATTCAGTACTGATCTTCTGGTTGGTTTTGTTTTTGTTTCATTTCTACACAGGACATTCTTCAAGGGTTCTCCAGTTCTCAGCCATCAGACATCATTGATTTCGGAAGGTGGAGGAAATCAGAAAGAAACCAGACAGTTTTTTTTCCCGGTTCATGTTTCCTTTTCAATTAATTTGCGACGTGACCTTGAGTGAGATGATGCCACTTCCTGGATAGAACTTCTAACTTCTTGCTTTGTATCATCTAACCATGCCTTTGACCTCAGGAGCGTGTCCTAATCCTGGAAACGCCTTTGAGTGTCTGGTCTGTTTTATTCCTCCCGTTTATCTTGAGCTTCATAAATATATATTACGTTCGACTGTGATTTCATCCGTCCACCTCTCGACACACGACGAGTTCCTCGTCCGCAAAACAGATGGGGAGAGACGCCGAGTGACAGAAGGGACAAATTTCATTTTGCCGCCAGGCGCTTTTTCAATTTCTCCTGCCCTCGGCTGCTCATGTCTCTTGACCCTTGGTGTGTGTGTGTGTGTGTGTGTGTATATCCTTGGCTCAGATGTCCAAATTGCTCAATGTAAATTGTCGCGTGTCTGCCAGAGTTCATTTATCAGTGCGCTGTGAGGAGTCAGAATTTGTCATTTAGATGGAGGAAGAGAGCAACACACACACACACACACACACACACACACACAGAGCAATAATCATTATCTCCAATGCTAACACCATCTGTACCATCTGAAGCTGCTGAATGCAGACATTCTCACACAACACAATAAACCACTGTGTGCAGTGCTCGTCTCGAAAAATAATTAACGTCAATCCAAAAGTGATTTTCGTCCCGTAGCAGCACATATGCAAGTGTTTTATTCCTCTTATTCCACAGCACTTTGTCAATGATCTTCTGACCAATCAGAATTCAGCAGCGCTGTGGTGTTGATACTAAAGCTCAGCAGCGCTTTCAGATGTTTGATGAAGAGAGGACGAGAATTGGAACGAAATAGCAGGGTGAAGGATCAGCCTTAGAGAGCAATGGAGATCAAATCAGCTCACTTCCTCCATGTTGGCGTGACAAGCTGATATCTTCTTGACGGGAGGAATATGGCGGCTTTTAAAAGAATCGACAGGAAAACGCTCCAGCGTTTCAAACCTCGTGCCTCGAAACGATCCAAATGACACAATCTGGAGAGAGTGGTGCTCTCCTTCTCCGCTGTAGGACTTTCACCATCCACCATAAACACTTTATGATCTCTTCCTCCTTCCATCAAGCTCCCTCAGTAGCATATTAATGCTGTTCACAATTATAGTGTTACTCTAAATCAGGTTTTACACCGACAGGATCGTTTCCTGTGTCACTGCCTTCGTGAGGTGAAGGTCACAGGAGATATTAGAGGACAAATAAATGATGAATAAATACAGGACACTTCCTTCTCTTCCCTGTTTAGGATGCAAATAATAATTTTTAGGTCAAATTTATTTTAAAAGTCACCAAAACAACATAAACATGTTTCTGTGAGCTACAAAAGAAACAAGATGGAGGTTTTTAACACACACAACGATTTCCCATCAAAATTAACGGACTCGTTTATTTTGTTTGCATCTTTTTGACCAACCTTGAACATCTTACTTATGAATATGCAAAGTTAAAAAACAAACACGCCCTTTGAAATTCTGAATGTAATTGCACTTGAAGGCACATTTCACTCCCGTTAAGTCCCTTTAAACATGTCTTTTTTCGACCATAAAATAATTTTAAACATATGAAATGCTGTAAGTTGTTTTAAAATTAATCTAAGTACATTTTTCATCATCATTAAAAAAATGCAAGGATCTGCTGGATGGATAGAAATAAATCTGCATAAAGCAAAAAAGATGAAAGTTTAATGAGTTTGGAGGTTGGCTAAAGTTTAGCTCGCGAGCTTCGAAGTGAGTGAAGATGATTTGATAAAAGAAAAAAGGATACAAAAAAATTTGCACAGATGAAAGTTATCTAGTTTGGAAGTTAGCTAAAGTTTCGCAAGCTAGCTTGGAAGTTCGTGAAAGTTGAGTTGGTTTCGAAGTTAGCAAATATGATTATATATAAAAGAAAAAAGGATACAAAAAATTAGCACATCCATCAGTTCAATGACTTCATACCAGCTATCGAGAGCATTAGCGCCGTGTCTGAGCGATCGGCTCGTCATGTGACGTAGGCATCGAATTGGCTTTAAATTAAATTGAGTATCGAGCTTTCCCGAAAGTCGGCTGTTACTTAACTTTAATAAAAGCTGCTTTAAATCAGTGTGTATAAAAGAATCTTGTCTCAGATCCTTTTGCCAGGGCATTGTGGGTAGTCTTCACTCCCTGAGATTTAACTCATCACCTAAAAGCAGCGTATTGATTTTTCCGTAACGGATTTAAAAATCTATAAAACTTTCAACAGGGCAATTAAAAGAGTGCAGTTATGATACGTCACATAATGTTTTCAGCTTCCAATTTTACCTCAACCCTCACTGCACACCAGGGGTCGTTATTCTTTCAGAAGAAAATTTCAGAACACTTCAGAAAACCATCGTCTGTGAAAACACTTAATTACTGCATCCACAAACGCAAGTTAAAACCAGAAATAAACAATATCCAGAAACCACGCCCCCTTCTCTGGGCCCGAATTCTTTTATGATAGGCTGAGTTGAAGTGGAAAACTGTCCCGAGGTCTGATGAATCAAAAGTAGAAATTCTTTTTAGAAATCACGAACACCACGTCCTCCAGGCTAAAGAGGAGAGGGACCATCCGGCTTGTTTTCAGCACACAGCTCAAAAGCATTCAGCGTCTGTGATGGGATAAGGGGGCATTAGTGCACATGACATGGGTAGCTTGTCCATCTGGGAAGGCATCATTAATGCTGAATGATATAAACACATTTTAGAGCAATTAGCTGCCATCCAGACTAAATCTTTTTCAGTGAAGGCCTTCCTTCTTTCAGCAAGACAACACCAAACTGCTTTCTGCGCATATTAAAACTGCATGGCTCTGTAGTAAAAGAGTCTGGGTGCTAAACTGGCCTGCTGCAGTCCAGATCTGTCTCCCATTTAAAACATTTGGCGTATTATGAAGCGCAAATATAGGGACAACATTTCTCTTTCAAAACTACAGCAGTTGGTCTCTTCAGTTCCCAAATGTTTACAGAGTGTTGTTAAAAGTAGACGTGATGCAACACAGTGGTAAACACGCCCGTCCCAACTTTTTTGAAATGTGTTGCTGACATCAAATTCAA
This sequence comes from Notarius quadriscutis, assembly GCA_026167865.1. NCBI lineage: Eukaryota > Metazoa > Chordata > Actinopteri > Siluriformes > Ariidae > Notarius > Notarius quadriscutis. The sequence goes on along the minus strand of JANZLB010000024.1, from coordinate 1,607,234 downwards.
AATGAGCATACTGTATATTTTTCAAAAAAACAATAAAATTTCTCAGTTCCAACATTTCATATGTTGTCTTTGTACTATTTTCAGTTAAATATAGGGTTTCCATGATTTGAAAATGGTCATATTTTGTTTTTTATTTACGTTTTACATAAGTCCCAAACTTATGGAATTGGGGTTTTACATTACATTGACGGAATTTATTTAATTAAAAAAAAAAAAGCTTGACCTGGGGTATATGATAACAAACCTTGAAACATTTGTGATAAAATAAGAGTATGAAGAATCCTCATTTCTGATTGGCTGGTATGCATCTGCATTATAACATGATATCCAGTCAGGACACATCAAAATTTACAAAATTATGAAAAAATGGTTGCATTTCTAAATCAGTGCTGAATCGAACAGTTAAAGTCCTCCTTCAAGACATGGTTTCCATGGTGACAAAATCCATGTGCTGATGTTTTTGTTTTCGTTTGAATTCTGTCTCCAGCCACACCGACTCGTTGCCCGACTGTGTTCACCTGTTCCGTTCTTGATTTATCGGCTTGTTTCTATGCTCTAGTTTTTTACTTGTGAACCTGAGGATGTTGTTTTTTGCGATACGATCTGCCTGTGTTTTGTCCCCTGTCATGGCCACCGATTATGATTTCAGGATTTCCTGAAACCAAGTCAAGGTTAACACAAAAGCAACACCACCTACGACGATGTTCTCATTTCTCTGAACAAGACCACGATTGTTGGTAAGCTATAAAATTTAAACCGCACTGAAAAGGTCCCTGGTTGTATTTTGCACCATTACTGAAAGTCTGATATTCTTGTAATGTCTCGGAAATAAACCGCCACAAGCAACTTTATTAGAGGAATAATTTTAGGACCTGCGATCCGTCGACTGAATTATTAAGCATTTAAACCCGTTACAGAGTCGTTAAAGCCCAAATGCAGGCTGGGAAATGAGAGGAGGTAAATTGATGCGAAAGGAAATGTGTCCGAAGTCACTGAGCTGAAACCGTGTGTGATCTGGTGAATCATGAGTTTCAGCCCGTAGGAAGTGGATATAATTATTACAGAATGCGCTACAGGCTGCATACATTTGCATGATCTGGATGACGAATGGATCTTTTAGTGCATGTCACAGGATCGTCGTCAGGAAAAAGTGTGTGTGTGTGTGTGTGTGTGTGTGTGTGTGTAAATCCGTCCCCTCGTGCATGTCGTAATTACATCAAACTGTGGAATTAGTGTTTCTCTGCAGGCATCGTTTCAATTTCTCACTTTCTACTCTGGAGATGAAGCACAGAGGAACTCTATAAATCCACCCGGCTCGCTTTTACTCCACTCGTCCGACAAACATCAAGTAAATCAATGAAATTAAAGCGAGGCTGGAAGACAGGAAGTGGAATCGTCTCATTTTTGGCAGCAGTCATACACGAGGAAAACTGTCAGGAACCTGGATTTCTGAAACTCTGTGAAAACAACATGCCATTTTCTCCAAATAAAGATCAAATATTGTGGCAATGGCAGTTAGGGTTCTGAGTTTTAGGGATCAGGGCTTCAGGGTTCTGAGTTTGAGAGTTCTGAGTTTTAGGGTTCGGGGCTTCAGAGGTCTGAGCTTTAGGGTTTGGAATTTTAGGGTTCTGAGCTTCAGGGTTCTGAGTTTTTGGGTTTGGGGCTTCAGGGTTCTGAGTTTTAGGGTTCTGGACTTCAGGGTTCTGAGGGGCTTCAGAGGTCTGAGCTTTTGAGTTCTGAATTGCAGGGTTCTGGACTTCAGGGTTCTAAGTTTTAGGGATCTGGGATTCAGGGTTCTGATCATTAGGGTTCTGAGTTGTAGGATTCATGGCTTCAGGGTTCTAAGTTTCAGGGTTCTGGACTTCAGGGTTTGGGGTTTCAGGGGTCTGAGCTTTTGGGTTCTGAACTGCAGGGTTCTGAGTGTTAGGGTTCTGAATTGCAGGGTTTTGAGTTTTAGGGATCTGGGATTCAGAGTTCTAAGCTTCAGGTTTTGGGGCTTCAGGGCTTCAGAGTTCTGAACTTCAGGTTCTGAGTTTTAGGGTTCTGGGATTCAGTGTTCTCAACTTCAGGGTTATGAGTTTCAGGGTTTGGGGCTTCAGAGGTCTGAGCTTTTGGGTTCTGCATTTTCTGGTTCTGGATTTCAGGGTTCTGAGTTTTAGGGATCTGGGATTCAGGGTTCTGAGCTTCAGGTTCTGAACCTCAGGGTTATGAGTTTTAGGGATCAAGGATTCAGGGTTCTAAGCTTCAGGTTTCAGGGCTTCAGGCTTTGGAACTTCAGGGTTCTGAACCTCAAGGTTCTGAGTTTTAGGGTTCTGGGATTCAGGGTTCTGAGCTTCAGGGTTCTTGCACAGGTGATGTCAAAAGTAAAAGCGCTGTCCTACATATCGTAAAAATCATTTTTATGTGAACATAAACGAATCCGTGTGCAAAAAGACCCATCAAAATTAAAATCATTTGAAGAAAAAAGAAAAATGAACCATGTGGAAGAAGAATCCCAAATGAATCATGTGAAAGCCACAAGTGATGTAAAAAAAATATAACATGCACAAAATCACGTGAAAATAAATGAATCGTGCAAAAAAATTTGCATGTAAAAAATAATGTACAAAACATAACGTGAAAAACAAATCAAGTAAAATTCATGGGTTTAAAAAAGTCATGTGAAAAATGAGTCGTAAAAAAATCATGCAAAATAAACAAACAAAAAAAATCATCACTGAAAATAAATTAATCACGTAAATAATTAATCACGTTGATGAATGTTTGTGTTCACCTCGCTAGCATGCTTGCTTAAGTGAGGTAAACGATCGAACGTGTGACTGGAGAGACATTTTGGACACGTTGACACCATGCGGGTCATTTCTGTGAACACTGCCTACTTTTTTGTGATGTTCCATTATATTTTCTGTTGTTAGCACAGAAATTAGACTTTTCTTCTTCTGTGAGGTTTTTTTCCGACAAGTTACTGTACAGTGACCTGACGACAAGTTTCACAGTTTTTATCTGCATGCGCTCCTTCTGTTGGGGTGTGAATCCAGCTCAGTGGAGACACACAACCCATTTCCATGGCTGTTTTCTCAAATCCCAATGTGGAACTTGCATTCCGGCGGTCTCCTCCATCCGACACGGACACCATTTGTTTTCGATTCCTTTCTGAAAATCAACTTTTCGCTCGTTCTTGAGAAGAACTCATTTTCTTGGTGACTCGCCTGTCAAGTGTGATGACTTTCAAATCGTTGAAAGCAGAACAAGTGATGGGAGATTTCTGTAGTGTCTAAGCAGGAACACACACACACACACACACACACACACACACGTGTCAGAGCTGCCTCGTTAAATAGTAAGACTCAATTGCTAATTGAGAACAATAACAACATTCTGAAGGTCAGGTTTGAGAAATAGTGTTGTTCATAACCGTCAGTGAATAACTGAGACCATAATTGACTTTATTAAAGAAGTTGTCATGAATATTGATAATTGGCGGGCGGCACGGTGGTGTAGTGGTTAGCGCTGTCGCCTCACAGCAAGAAGGTCCGGGTTCGAGCCCCGTGGCCGGC
>JANZLB010000024.1:1521048-1536016 GCA_026167865.1 Notarius quadriscutis | reverse complement strand
GGGGGGGGGGGGGGCAATCCTGACGATTTGTTTTCTTGCTCGTCTTCCCATCAGACCAAAAATAGATCTGGTCGCACGGTGTGACCTCCACGTGACCTTTCACGCTGAAACACACTTCCCGCTTTTCCATGAAGGAGGACGCGTTCGTGTTCCAGGTCTGAGCTCCGTGCTGAAGTTTCTGTGAGAAGCGTGTCACGGCTGAGAGTGTGATGCGTCTCTCTGAGCATAAAATGGTGTGGAGGCTCGTCATGGGGAAAGAACCCATGTCATTCTGCCCTGCAGGATAAAGGGTGGATCTGAGCGAGCAGTCACCACGAGCTCCACGAGGCTCCTAGGTGGAACCCGAGAGCACTCCATCTTGTGGGTCCTGAAATACCACAACGTGACATGGCTCCAGTTACACACTTTGCGAGGAAACGGGACACGTTAACATCATGAACATAACGATCCCCGAGTCACGTGACCAGGAACTGGATCTTTTTCTCATAATGGCTCAGACAAGCAGAGCAGCGTTCAACCATCCTCCTGAGAGAAACGCTCACGAAATCAAACTCCACACACACACACAGTTCTGCAGAGGTTCTGATCATACAAACCTTTTTAGATTGTGAAATACCCTGGACTAAGTGTGTGTGTGTGTGTGTGTGTTATGAACATTTATTAGCATATTTGCAGTTGGTAAAATACTTCGAAAGTGCACCATCTCTCTCTCACACACACACACACACACACACACACACACACACCGCAGGGAATGGATTTAGAAATTTTCATACAGTATTTCAAGTCTTTGTTTTCAGGATTTTTTTCACTGAGGCTGTTGTTGATAAGTTAATGACTGTATTTAGTTTTTGTGTTGTTTCAGTTGCTCCACACAACCGTGTGTGTGTATGTGTGTGTGTGTGTGTGTCTGAGGTGTTCTAATACGAGTGTGTCCTCTGACCCACATCCCGAGCCCCTCAAAGCGTTTTGTTTTCCAGAATCCTGCTGTTTCTCCTCCTTCATCAGCCGCTACATTCTTCATTCATTTCTCTGTCCCTCTCTCTCTCTATCCATCCCTCTCTCTCCCTCTCTCTCTGCAGCTGCAGTGAGAAAAGAGAAAAGCTGCCCATCTTTTGTTTTTCTTTTCTTTGCTCTAACGGCCTCGACAGTGAATAAGCTGCATGGTTCAAACCTGAAATCACCTGCCACACACACACACACACACACACACACACACACACACACGAGGTTCAAATCATCCAAACAAAATATCACACGTTTCAACGACTTCATGACAGAATGGTGCCTTTTTTTCGCACACAAATTAAATCCTGGTTTCTGATTGGCTGCCGAAGTGTCCGTTGTTTTCTTACGATATTTCTTGTTCGAAATGTGACGTAACCACGGTAACAAACCTAAATTAGTTTGACCAAGGCTGATATTTACACATTTGCACCTCACCGAGCTATAAAATACCAGAAAAAGATAACTGCAGTTTAAATCGTTATAATTTTATGTACGGTATCAGGTTATTTACAAAAACTGATTTTTTTCTTCCATAATTTTAATATACAATAATTGTCACTTTGTACATTTATATTTGTTTTTAATTAGTTTTTTACGGTTCTTTTCAAAATGAAATATTTTGCTTAAAATTTATTTGAAACAAAAATTTCAGTGGAATCAAATCAGTTCACTTTTCGCCATTTATTGAAATAAACATCAGGATCAGGCGACAACAAATCCATATGAGAACTGAATTTAATATCAGTGTGTGATTTCTGTAAAACTAAAAATTATTCAGCATTTCATGTCATGCTTCAGAACTCGCCATCATAACAGGAAAAAATATCAGCAGTTTAACACGTGGACGTACGTGCCTTTTCAAAATGTTTTACTTTTAAAATCTGACATGTGACTGAATTTCAAAAGAAAACATCAAGATGCGTATCTAAATAAATCTAAAATTTTCATATGATCATTTTCATTCACTGTAGAATTAAAACTAAATTTTACCTTTAAGCAAATTCATAAAAACACAATATCATTACAACTACCACGACTACCATGAATATTAATAATAATAATAATAATAAGAAGAAGAAGAAGAAGAAGAGTGTATAAATCTCTTTCCCCCGATATGAACTCCTGTAAAAACCTGAGCGTTTCACTGCCGTGACTCTCTTCACCACTGAGCGAGCGCACGCCGGCGACTCCGTTAACAAAGAAACACAAACGAACGCTTTTATTAATCACAGCATCAGAGCGTCAGGGGCTGTGTTTATTCCCGAGCCTTTAATTGCCCTCCTGCTGGGGTTTTTCTGTTTCGAGGTGACAGCAGATGAAAACAAATCCACTTTTTTCTTCAGGTGGATTTAGAATTTAAATGGGACCCCTCCTGCTCTCTCTCACACACACACACTTACTTCCCTTCACCAGCCCCATTCTGAATTCTCTTTGCCCCGTCAGTCCTGCATCCACCAAAGCAACCGTCATTATTAATAAATTAAAATCATATGTCAAGATCAAATTAATAATATTTTTAGAAATAAACTCTTTCCTCACATCATTGCAATTTATTATATTTAGGACAAAACATTTATTCATTCCATTGTTTTGAAGACTATTTTTTTTAAATAACAATCATAATTCAGATATTTTCAGCACATTAGAGCCCTCACTGTCATATATCACTGTTTCCATAGTAACGGCTCATTCACAGGAACGAGTACTGTTCAAATCATCCACATGATTTTCATTAGTTTCCTGGACGGGGACATTTTCCTTCACCGAGATGCACTGAGGCCACGCCTCCTTCACCGAGACACACTGAGGCCACGCGTCCTTCACCGAGACGCACTGAGGCCACACCTCCTTCACCGAGACAGGCAACAAGGCCACACCTCTTTCCCCAAGACATACACTGAGGCCACGCCTCCTTCACTGAGAAAGGTCCCAAGGAAACGCCTCATTCACCAAGACACACACTGAGGCCACGCCTCCTTCACCAAGAAAGGCCCCAAGGAAACGCCTCATTCACCAAGACACACACTGAGGCCACGCCTCCTTCACCAAGACGCGCACAGAGGCCATGCCTCCTTCACCAAGACATGCACTGAGGCCACACCTCTTTCACCAAGACAGGCACGACGGAAACGCCTCCTTCATCAAGATACACACTGAGGCCACACCTCCTTCACTGAGACAGGCATCGAGGAAACGCCTCCTTCACAGAGACAGACACAGAGACCACACCTCCTTCACCGAGAAAAGCCCCACGGAAACGCCTCCTTCACCAAGACACACACTGAGGCCATGCCTCCTTCACCAAGACGTGCACAGAGACCACACCTCCACCCAGACATGCACTGAGGTTACACCTCCTTCACCAAGACAGGCACCACGGAAACGCCTTCTTCACCAAGACAGATACAGAGACCACGCCTCCTTCGCTGAGACCGGCACCAAGGAAACGCCTGCTCCACCAAGAACGAGTTCACGTCTCCTTCAAGAGGAACAAAGACCACGCCTCCTTCAACGAGACAGGCACTGAGGAAACGCCTCCTGCTCCAAGACAGATACAGAGGCCACACCACCTCCATCAAAAGGCACAGAAACTATGCCTCCTCCACAGAGATGGCACCAAGGCCACGCCTCCACCACAGAGACAGGCACAGAGACCACACCTTCTTCGCTGAGACAGGCACCAAGGAAACGCCACCTTGACACACACTGAGGTCACGCCTCCACCTTGGCACACACTGAGGCTACACCTCCTCCACCGAGGCCACACCACCTCCACCGAGATGGCACCAAGGACATGCCTCCTTCATCGAGACAGGCAACAAGGAAACGCCTCCTTCACCAAGACACACACTGAGGCCACGCCTCCTTCACCAAGACATGCACCAAGGAAACACCCCCTTCACTGAGACATGCACAAAGACCATGCCTCCTTCACCGAGACAGGCACCGAGGCCATGCCTCCTTCACCGAGACACACACTGAGGCCACACCTCCTTCACCAAGACACACACTGAGGCCACACCTCCTTCGCTGAGACAGGCACCAAGGAAACGCCTCCTTCACAGAGAGAGACACAGAGGCCACGCCTCCTTCATCAAGAGGCAGAGAGACCACGCCTCCTCCACAGAGATGACACTGAGGCCACACCACCAAGACAGACACAAAGGCCACGCTTCCTTTGCTGAGACAGGCACCAAGGAAACGCCTGCTCCACCAAGACCGAGTTCACGTCTCCTTCAAGAGGAACAGAGGCCACACCTCCATCAAAAGGCACAGAAACCACGCATCCTCCACAGAGATGGCACAGAGGCCACGCCTCCACCACTGAGACAGGCACAGAGGCCACGCCTCCTACGCTCAGACAGGCACCAAGGAAACACCACCTTGACACACACTGAGGCCACGCCTCCTCCACCGAGGCCACGCCTCCACCACCAAGATGGCACCAAGGCCATGCCTCATTCAAGACAGGCACCGAGGCCACGCCTCCTTCACCGAGACAGACCTGTACACATGATGTGTCCTACGTCGCACTCCATTTCATTTTCAGGGACATTAGTAATGTTCACGTATGATCATACTTTGTAATAAATCAGCGTCAAGTCATTAAAATCATTCTTCAAAATGTTACTTTGTTCGCTTGCACATCGCAAACACATCAATAATCAACTGATGTGAAATCAGACATGAGGCACGGTCATGCCTGTGGGCCAGTGTTAACCTCAACACCGAGCTGATGGTCACATGGTGCATCCCGAGTCTGTTGACTGGTTTTAGCCGAGTCTGTTCAACAGCAAAGAAAATTACGGGAAAAAAAAAAAAAAGAGAGAGAGAGGCTCATGTTGTTCCTGATCTCATCACAGAATACGAGTGAAATGAAAACCCGCAGCCTGATGGAAGCAGATTCGTGAACACGTGCTCTGTAATTAACAGCCAGCTCAAGTTTTTCATGTTGGTGCGAAAATTTTAAACTGATTTTTTTTTTTACGAATCTCAAATTCACCGCATCACCATCAGGGAGATGAAACACAAACACTGCTAATAAAATCATTCCCTCCTCACCCCCTTCTCATGCGTTTGGGGATCCTCCTGGGATGGAGCAGACGCCCCTCTGCCCCCCACCCCCTCCACACACACACACACACACACACACACACACACACACCCCTCCTCCTCATGTATTTTTGAGGCCTCCGTGAGCTGAATACTAATGAGCGTTTTTTTGGGAGATTGATTTCCATTTGGAAGCGGGACGAGGGCTCCCCCCTCTCTCTCTCCCCTCCCCCCTCCACCCCTTCGTTTCTTTTTAACCGCTCTTTTTGTTCAACACGAACCCGTAATCACGACGACGCCTCACTTCTGATTTCAAACCGCAATTTATTTTTTGACGCTACATGCAAGCGAACAAAGTAACATTATGAGGCATCATGTTAAGTCCCTTTTTGGGGTGGGGTTCGCGACCCCTTTTCAAGCATGGAATTGTTCGAACTCCAGCGTTTGGAGAAGACGCGCGTGTTCAGCGTGGTGCAATCCAACAACGCCGCTCTCTTTCGCAATGAGACCAAAGTTTTGAAAGACGATGAAGTTTTGCTCCGACTGTTGAGTTTGTTGAGAAACGGAAGCAAATTTCTCGTCTCTTCACGAAGAAATCAAATTCTCATTCAGAGATTTGACAGAAATTATTACAGGATTAAAACTGACTCGGGAATCAACGGATTGTGGAGCCGAGGGCAGAAACACGTCAGTTTCACAGGCTCATATCCAGGAGTTTCGAAAAATGAGTTCATCTGAAATTATAAAATTTATTTGATGAAATTAAAAATTGAAATTAATGTTTTATAATTTGTAAATTAATTATGAAATAATTACTTTTGTAAAAAAAATTAAATTATTTTCATCATGAAACTTTACAATATTAAAAATTCAGTCACAAATTGTATCAGATAAGCAGCTTTGAATATGTGTATTTCTATTAAAAAAAAAAGTTAAATCTGATAATTGTGATCTCATAAAAGTGCATCATCATGACATCATTCACCATGATATTACCGTGATGATGTCATCGTCTCGTTTTCTCGCTCAGCTCGACTTTGAATGGATCAGAAAAATAAGAACAGGAATAAGAGAGCAAATTATCGCATCATTTGCATAACACGGCTAACGGTTAACATCCGTTCGGCCTTCGTCCTCCTTTACTTCTCCATCCCTCTGTTCGAGTTCACCCCCACCTCCCCTCCCCACGATCCCCGAGAGGATAATCTCTCCGACGCCGACGTACCTGGCAGCCATGTGGGAGCGTGAACGCTAAATTCTGTTCAACGTTCAGAGCAAAGAAATGGTGAAGCAGCTGAAAAGAAATGCAGGTTAAAGCCTGGTTTATGGTGTGTAATAACAAAGAACAGCTATTTAGTGGCGCCGGATAATGAAATAATCACCACAAATCTGTGTGGATAAATTTGGTTCCAACTAAATACCCAACACACACACACACCAAAGTGCAGCTGTGAAAATGCTGATTCTGGATCTTAGTGCTCAAAAAGGGAACAATTCAGAAGGGGGGGGGAATAAATACATATACACACCACCCATTTTCAAGACACCATTAAATCAAGGACGGAGTAGAGGGGTGCCAATACTTTCTGGAGTACAGTTGATAGACTACAATCAGTATTTATACACAAAGTGATCTGTATGTTCAATGGAGGAAAAGAATTAACTTTGGAACTTATGATAAAAAACAACATGAAACAAACTGAACTCTTTGTTCCTCTTTTTTTTTCTTCTCTTAACTGACATGCAGCAATGAGAGAACATTCAGTGGGCGGGACTTTGGTTTTTATCCCTCAGCATTAATCATCTTATCAAAATTCAGCTCGTTTGAAAGCTGTTTTTTGCTTCATCATGTTGTTTCTGATACAAACATCAGTAACGGATTCAAAATTACACTTCAAGGCGGGAAAGAGTCAGATTGGTGGAAAGATTACGGACAAAATCAAAAACAATTTTACAAATAGATATTCCTGAAGAATTTCTTTATTCTGAAAAGTCAGAACAAAGAAACGTCTGTTAAACCTAATGCTGGGGGGAAAAAAAAAAACCTTTCCATTTCAATGAAATTCCGACTTCATTTCTTTCCCCTCCAAAGGGTATACAAACTTTTGAATGCGACTGAACCTGCAGAGTTTTGCTGCTGACGCACATCATTCTGGATAAACTCATATTTTCCCCTGAATCTTTTTTCCAAACCCAGTTTTTGGCTTTGAGTGTGTGTGTGTGTAAGAGAGAGTGTGAGGATCGTTCAGGTGAAATGAAACGGACAGCAGAAACGCTGACATTTCCCAAACACTAACGCTAATTCTAACGCTCATCTCTTTTCCTCCCTCGAGCGGCCCTCGGCTTTCAAGGCATTTGTTTTTCTTGCTGAGAAACGAGATGATGCGACACGCTCTTCTTCCTCTTCTGCTGCTTCTCCAGTCAAGTCGAACGCGCTTCCAAACAGCAGTAGAGACAGCGTTAATAACACTAGGCTAATAACGCAGGGTCATCGATCTTAGCATGAGCTAACGATTAGCACACAGCATAAAAGCAGAGTGAAGCGAGAAAGGAGAGATCAAACAGGAGGGAAAGAAAATGGAAGCACCACGAGGGCCACTTTGCTGTTTGAACGCTTTAGCCAGGAATAACAATCCATAATTCATGAGCCTCCGTCTCGCCCACAGACACACAGCCAACGTCGCATTTATTATTCATCGCATACACCTCACGTGTCGAGCTTTCAAACTAATGGATTGCAGGCGCAAAGGGTTTTGAAGTTTTCCTGTGTTACATGCATCAAGGGCAATCCAGCGCCGTTTTGCGACATGAAACCAAAAAAGGTTCAACAGACAAAAATTAGTGTTGGGTGAAAAATGTAAACAGAGCTTCGCAAAGCCGATTTTTAACCATGACGTTTTACACCGAGTCACGTCAAGACTAAATAAAATCTGCTGAGGAATGAAGGATTCCTTCAAGTGTGTCCTCCTTCGTCTGAGTCACGCTCGTTGGCTCGTACACACGCACACACACGGGACATGGGAGAATTCCACACGGAGGTCACGCACCTCAAATAAACCCAAGCAAATGAGAAAAGGCCTTTTGATGTCAACTTCAGAACTATTTTTATTTCTCCGAAAGTGCTGGGCGTGAAGGTTAGCAACGTCAAACATTTTCTTCACACGTCATCCATCCAAGCTGACCTTCATAAAAACGAACAACCTGACAAACTGATTTCTGAAAAAACATCTTAAGCACGATGACCTTCACCGCAAATTTCATCCATCAGCCAAAACATGCTTTGGTGTCTGATGGCTTTGTATTTTTGCATTTTTGTTCCTATTTAAGACAAAACACAGAGAAGAAAAGCTTATAACGGATTTTTAGATTTATTGTAGTGTATTAAAGGGCTTGTGGTGGATTATAGGTGGGATTACAGACCTTATTAAGTATGAAAGTTCATTATTAGTTTTATCTCCTGTTCCAGGCACAATGTCGAAGCTTAGTTTGAGATTTGGAATGTAAGACACATAAGAATTGTGAAAGGCTTTACAGCGCACTACAGGGATTATTAACGGCTTTATAGCGCACTGCAGGAATTATTCAATAATTTACAGTGCACTACTGGGATTATTAACTGCTTTACAGCATACTACAAGGATTATTAACGGCTTTACAGCACATTACAGGGATTATTCATGGCTTTACAGCGCACTACAGGGATTATTCAAGAATTTACAGTGCAGTACTGGGATTATTCAATAATTTACAGTGCACTACTGGGATTATTAACGGCTTTACAGCGCACTCCAGGGATTATTCATGGCTTTACAGCACACTACAGGGATTATTAACGGCTTTACAGCACATTACAGGGATTATTCATGGCTTTACAGCGCACTACAGGGATTATTCAATAATTTACAGCGCACTACTGGGATTATTAATGGCTTTACAGCGCACTTCAGGGATTATTCATGTCTTGACAGCGCACTACAGGGATTATTCAATAATTTACAGCGCACTACTGGGATTATTAACGGCTTTACAGTGCACTCCATGGATTATTCATGGATTGACAGCGCACTACAGGGATTATTCAATAATTTACAGTGCACTACAGGGATTATTAACGGCTTTACAGCGCACTACAGGGATTATTCAATAATTTACAGTGCACTACATGGATTATTCAAGGCTTTACAGCGCACTGCAGGGATTATTAACGGCTTTACAGTGCACGACAGGGATTATTCAATAATTTACAGTGCACTACTGGGATTATTAACGGCTTTACAGCACACTACAGGGATTATTAACGGCTTTACAGCGCACTACAGGCATTCTTCAATAATTTACAGTGCAGTGCACTACAGGGATTATTAACGGCTTTACAGCGCACTACAGGGATTATTAACGGCTTTACAGTGCACTACAGGGATTATTAACAGCTTTACAGCGCACTGAAGGGATCATTCACGGCTTTACAGTGCACTACTGGTATTATTCAAGGCTTTATAGCGTACTACAGGGATTGTTAACAGCTTTACAGCGCACGACAGGGATTATGAACAGCTTTACAGCGCACGACAGGGATTATGAACAGCTTTACAGCGCACTGCAGGGATTATTCAAGAATTTACAGTGCACTACTGGGATTATTCAAGGCTTTATAGCGCATTACAGGGATTATTAACAGCTTTCCAGCGCACTACAGGGATTATTAACGGCTTTACAACGCACTACAGGGATTATTCAAGACTTTACAGTGCACTACATGGATTATTCAAGGCTTTACAGCGTACTATAGGGGGATTATTGATGGATTTATAGCACAATGCAAGCATAATTAGAGGCTTTATAACGTAGGGTTATGAGATCAGTGCTGCCTGGTGGCCAGTGTTATCGCACTTCACTGTATTGCGGACCCATTTTACACCTGTATTTTTCATATGCTTATAACCACTTTTGTCACCTTCCAGAAGCCAGACTGGATGTGATTGCTGCCTTGTGTGTCATAAGCAAACACACACACAAATCACCGACATGATCATCTTCCTTGACACCAAGCTCCATCCGGAGCAGAGCCCCAGCTGAGATCCTGACTCACAGGGTCCTGAATGTGGAGCTGAAGTGCTGAACAGGATGATTTCAGTGCTGATGAGCAGCAGAGAGGGGGCAGTGACAGCTCGCTTTTAATCAGTCAACAAATATGACAGTTTAATAGAACATGAAGGAAACGCCGTCGTCTGTTCTGTCTTTCATTACCTCACTTTTTGACTCTTTAATCTTCACAGAATTGTAAATAATAAGCCAATTCGACAAACTGTAAAACACCAGAAGGTCTTTAATACAAAACGAGGCCGACATAAAGGTCGAGAACACGCACTATGGTCTGTCATGGATTGTATAATACACGATAAGGCCTATTCTCAGCTCCGACAGCATATTAATAAATAAAAAAATGTTATTTTCAACTCGCCCGTTTGCAGCCTGTATGATGCAACAGTTGCGTGGTGTTCCAGCCTGGCCACGTGTCCCATTCCAGGAACAGTGTATTCATCCTTCCTTTTTGGGAACGGTGTGTACATTTGTGTTGAGCCATTTCAGAAATAATCATTCTGAGTGTGTATGCTACTGAACTCGGGCTCGGCCTGCTAGACATGACAAACGGGTCAGACACAAACATACGGATAAACAGCACTGCGTGTTTACAGAAATAACTGCACGGTGATCTGCTGCTTCTCTTTAACTAAATTGTTATATTTTAATGGAGGAATTACCATGAAACCACAAGCTGTTACCACACACGCACACCATCACATACCATTCAGCTGAGGTGCATTCAGTCACCTGTTAAACCAGTGGAGTCCTTGACGCGGTCTCGGGTCGGGGAGGGGACGGGCTGCGCATGCAGACAGCAGACACGCCGCTAAAGCTTGCGAGCTCGTCGACAGCTGAGAGTACGAAGGATAGCGATGTTCAATGAGTGTTTACAATCATTAAGATCGCGTGAGGTGTTTTTTGACATGTCACCGAGACAAGAGATAATTAGATACGACAACGACATGCTACACAGCCCCACCCACCTCCCACCCACTCCAATGCTCTCCATCAGGGACTCCAGTGGTACTCAGGCAGTGCGTGTTCATGTGTTTTGGAGGTGTGGCTTTGGAAGGAGGGGGTGGGGTTTTTCAGTTGGATACTTTAAAAATCTAGTTCACTCGTGTCTCGAAACTTACCGGCCTTGGATTTTAAAAAAATACATTTAGAAAAAAACTACCTTTACAAATCAAAGGAGACCATTCGATGGTGTCCAATTTACTTTCTGCTCCTGATGCTTTTACGTAAACAAATCTAAATAGTCACACCAGGTGAGCAAAAACTCTCCAAATTACGAATCTAATGACATGATTCATGTCAGGTTAAAGTCAGGCGACTAATACTGGCTCAAACCCAGTGATCAAACCCAAATTATTTTTACTTCACGACAATAATGTGACAAAATGAAAACCATGTCGCTTTCTGTTCTTCTCTGCTCAACAATCCTGAGGGATTACGACGCCCAAGACGAGACAACATGAGCTCACTGAGGACGTCTGGGTTTCGTTGTTTGGACATGACGTCAAAAAGTGCTTTTAAAAATCATTTGCAGTGACGAGGAGGAGGGTAAACATCCAGAACCCATGCAAAACAGGCCGCTTCAGTAAACAGTTTCACACGGGGAAGGGAAGGGGAGGGGTGCGTTTAGTTATACAACACATTTCAGCTATATTCATTATTAATCATTACACTGATTGGAATCTTTATCTTTGCTCCTGGTGAGTCATGTTCGGCACCCGAATCACAGATTGACAGGTTTCGCGGCTCGTTTATGGTTTAGCGTGACAGATCGAGGGTGAAGGGGTTCACAGCAGCACCTTCCTCTGAGGCAGAATCATTCTCACCCCTCCGATCTCCCAGGACACACTCAAGCACAGGTTTAGAAACAGGTTTTGCGCCTACGCCGCCTCCCATACCACCCCCAAAAGGTCTTTCCCTGGGTGACTTCACCATAAACTCCTCCCAGAGAGCTCTTTACAGCAACACCGCCGACAGAAAACAGACACGCGGCTGCAGTTCGGCTCCTCTGGATCACGTTTGGGTTTTTTTTCAGCGACGGTTAGCAAAAGCCGCAGGGCTCCTTGTGGCTCCTTGAGGCTTAAAGGATGGTTTTCTCCCAAAACCACCCACGATAAAGATAACCCGAGGGCTTCTCACGCTGACCTTTTCGTTGTGCTGCGGTTCCTGTTTATAACACGTGGATTTTTGGTTTGTCTTCTAACCTTGTGATTGATGAGTGAAGAAAACACAGTGACTCCACACACCCAAACCTGTTAAATCGTGCACAGACGCTCTGTTGTTGCTCGACAAGTTTTCACAAGCACCTTGAACTCAGGAAATTTTTCACCCTGTGACATCATGCGTGCATCGGGTTCAAAACTGATTCAATCAGTAAAAATAATAATAATAAAAATTTTCAAAAAAAGGTCTCTTGAAATTCAATGAAATTCGTCATGAATTTATAAAATACATTTTAACAATGTCATAAATATTTTAAATAACATTTCTTCACTTTTTTTTACGATTCTATCACAGCACCACAGGCACAAGGAAAAATATTGCTGGATTCTGATTGGTCAGAAGTTACTGATTAATTTTCTGTCCGACAAACCTGACAGTCGTGCATCTGTCAATCACAGGTTTGCGTTAACGCCAGTTTTTTGAGTTACAAGAATCAAAAGTAAAGCTGTAATGAGGTTTTCAGACATTTTCAGGAGAGAGGTGTTTACGTTTCGTTTTTTTCTTGCTCACGTCTTTTTTTTGCCTTTAACTTCATGACAAAAGAGAGAACTAAAGTGATGCAAAAAAAAAAAGTAAGATGTCTTAAATCAACTAAACTAAGGATTTTTTAGCACATTTCTGTGGTAGAGTCATTTTACGGCTGTTTGTAACGTTTCGCCTGAGCTGTAATCTTTTCATTTTTTAAATTCTTTTAACAGGGAAAAAAAAACCTCCATATGAACCAGTCAAAAGAACTTTCTCGCTCAAGGAGCTCATCTGATGTGACATACCGTCATAGGAAAACGAGCCCAAAACAGCTCGAGGGCGTGAAGCGCCCTAAAGTCAGCTCATTATCTGCCCTTTGTGATAGCATCAATACCGAGCCACATTAGCCATGCTTTATGAGCCAAACACCACTCCCTGTCGTTTTTGTCTGGGCTGGACCGTCATGTAATAACCAGCTTCAAGGTCGCTGTCTCTGTCTGAGAAAAACCTCTCAGGATTATTTTTTCCCAGGCCGGACTGGGCCGGGTCACTCCGTAGGCAGGCGGAGATGCTTCTCCAGGACCTTTAATAGCTGCTGGGCGTCGTAAAGAGGTCCGTTTTCGGCTTTCTGATTGCTAGGTGTCGTCACATGGATGAAGAAAAGTTCGACAGCTCCACCAAAAAGTGTGCTAGCATGGCTAAATGCTAAACACAGGCAACTTTTTTCACATGGATAATTCCATCACAGTAAATCAAGGTTTCATTTTTCACCACCAATGCGCAAGATTTCTTTCAACTTGGCTAATTTCTCCTGAAATGTAAATAAATAGTCATAGACCAAAGATAAGATATTTATATACACATTTAGATTATCCAATAATATTTCGAATATGAATTAGAATGAAAAATTTTCCAGGTTCAGCATCCTGTCACACAGTTAGATCACATGTGCTATCTAGTTAGCTTTCAAATTATAACTGCTTATGAACAAAAATGTAAAAATACTCGAGGAGAAAAAAAAAAAAAGAAAACGGTTGTTTGCTCATGCTAGCAGGTCAGCCCGTCAGGTTCACTTCAGCACTAAAAGTGTCAGAATTTATCAAGTAGATTTTAAAATCTTTTGTGAAATCCTGTCAAGTTAGCCACATGTTGGCGAGCAGGGTCGTGCTACTGGTCCAAACTATGAAGAAATTTTAAATTTCAGAAGATCAGAAGTCCTGTCAGGTTAGCTTGTGAGCTAGAATTAGAAATTAAAATTACTTGGATATGGAGATGATGAGAAATTCTCTCAGAAATCTCTAAAATCAAGTTTAGCTCTTGTTAGCTAGCTGAGTAACATTGTGTGAAAATACAAGCATATGCGGTGATGCTAACAACTTCTTGTTTTTTTGTTTGTTTGTTTTTTTAAGTCCCAGATATGGATTAACTGCCTACCATTGGTAGAAATTTCTCTAGTTTTGGTTCATAATTTATCAAAATATAACTCAGTGTCGTGGCTAACTATGGTCAGGTCAAAATAAACAGGATGTTTCAGGAAAGGTCGGTCCTGTTACAGAATTAGGGCTAACTTTTACAAAATAAATCACTCTTTTGGTGTGAGCTAGCTAGCAAAGTTAGCGTCATAATCAGTGTTCATGACATCAGGTCTGTTCAGAAATCAAGAACTCCTGTGACTTGATGCGGTAACGTTTGCTCGCAGGTGAGAACTTGCATTTGAGATGTAATTTATCCAGTGAAGTCAGAACTTTCACTTCAGCCCAGCAGGGTTTTTCGAAACGAGCCGGATTTTCCCCTCATGACTCAATTTAGAAATCATTCCAGCCTTTCAACCCGTGTTAAATGATATCCATGAAGTCCAAAAAGAAAAATCCTGTCAGAAATCCTGTCAGATTAGCTCATGTTGTATGATCTCATGTTGGCTTGTATTCTGAAGGAACTTCACATTTCTCTCAGAACTCCTGTCAGTTCAGTTCATATTGGCGAACGGGTTCGTATCAAAAGTAAGCGTTATGATATTTATGAATCTCATCTCGTTATCTGTCGCCGCTTTATCCTGTTCTACAGGGTCGCAGGCGAGCTGGAGCCTATCCCAGCTGACTACGGGCGAAAGGCGGGGTAC
>JANZLB010000024.1:1507565-1517946 GCA_026167865.1 Notarius quadriscutis | reverse complement strand
TCTCCCATTCATTCTCTCTTTCTCTTTCACACACACACACACTCTTTCCTTCTCTCTCTCGCACCGCACTCTCTCTCTCTCCTTCACACACACACACACACACACACACACACACACACACACACACCCTTTCCTTCTCTCTTTCTCCCTCACATAATCTCTCTTTCTTTCTCTCCCCCTTCACTCACACTTCCTCTTTCCTTCTCTCTCTCTCCCTCTCCCTCACACACTCTCTCTCTCCCCCTTTCCTTCTCTCTCTTTCTCCCTCTCATAATCTCACTCTCTCTCTCTCTGTATGTCTCTCGCCCTTCAGAGAAACCGGGGCATGAACGCCAGCCTGGAAAGTCCCTTCCATGTAAACAGGCTGTAATCACAGAGGTGTGAGGTTTGGCAGCACACCGAGGTTCAGACGAGGCCTCCTTACACCAGACGACCTTGCAGCATGCATGTGCCTGTGTGTGTGTGTGTGTGTGTGTGTGTGTGCGCGCTTGCTGTTTGAGTTTCTAGGCAGTTACACACAGTAATCGCTGCTTATAAAGGCAAATTAGCAGCGAGCTGAAGGGTGCTCTGGGTTCACTTTAACACTGATGACTTCTTCATTTCAACCGTTTTTTTTTCCTCTCTTCCTCCCTCTAATTTATCATCCATCTTCTCTGGCATTTTTAACTCTTCCCTCCAAAGCAGGTGGAGTTACAAACAGTATGAATATCTGAAATAAGCCAGATGCAAACTTTTGGGCAAAGAAGAAAACCTTTTTTTTTTTTTTAATAAATAAATAAATAAATAAAAATAAAAAATCTGCACATGTTAAAAACACAGTTTATATTTGATGAACTCGAAAACAGATGAAGATACAAATCAGTAATTGTGGCATTTCAAAAGTCGGGCCTTAACTGACTCACACGGACTCATCAAGCAGGTCAAGAACCATCATGAGGAACAACTGTTCCAGACCGTGGTGAATTCTCTGCTCACACTCCTGAGCCATGAGC
This sequence comes from Notarius quadriscutis, assembly GCA_026167865.1. NCBI lineage: Eukaryota > Metazoa > Chordata > Actinopteri > Siluriformes > Ariidae > Notarius > Notarius quadriscutis. The sequence continues at coordinate 1,516,954 of JANZLB010000024.1, read as the reverse complement.
TCCTCAAAACACCTGACTGAGGATCTGAAAATGAAAAGCAGGAGAAGGCAATAAAAAGAAACTGCTCAAGAACAGCTCATAATTTTCATCTTGTGAAACATCACAAAGAAATGGCAGATCCGGTCAAATCTGGAAGGCCAAGAAAACTCTCAGAGAGGACTTTCTGGATGCTGAAGCAGAACCCAGGAATGATCGCAAGAACCTGAAGGAAAGTTGAGAGAAGAGAGGAGTTCTGAGGCGTTGTTGAACAAACATGGAATCTGATCTGCATGGAAGAGTCATCAGACGCAAACCTGACCCACAAACTCCTCACAAAACAACATGAACGGAACCAGCCTTAGGGATCTCCCCGAGAAACACACACCTTCGAGGACATTTTTTTCTGACCACCAGTAGGAACGCTGAAGAATTGACACAATCCGGCTTGCTAGCGTGATGTTAGCAGGAAATGCTTTATATTTCACTGAGATGAGTCAAAACCGAGTCATATTTTCACTCGATAAGCAATTCATGTTCATATTTTCACTTGATAAAGCCTGGACTTCACCATCAGCCCATTTGTCCAGGGTTTTTTTCTTTCATTTTTTCACGTGAACGTTAAGAGCTGTTTTAAACACAGAGAACGTCTGACATGGATTTTTAAAAATGGTGGTTGTTGGTGCTGCACTGGGTCGTGTCCAACCAATCACTGTACGCTGACATCACTCATGGTTCCCCTTGTGCTGGGAGAGAGCCTACCCTGAAGTAGGAGCTACAAAAGTTCCTCAAAATGGTGTTCCAAGAACTACAATCCATCCCAGTTTCAGGAGTGCTGATGCACAAAAAACTGGGAACTTCCTCCAATAGTTCTAAGAACAGTGAAGCTCCTCCAGTCCGACAGACAAGCCAGAGGCATTTGGAGAAAAAGGAACATGTTTGGAGAAAAACACGGAAAACTTGTCAAGCCACCTTGAGTGGTTTTCAGCATGAGGGATGTTTCAGGGTGGTGCGGCAGCCAGTGGCTCGGGAAACACCATCAGAGGAAATGGATGGAGGAGTTCTGGTTCCTGTGATGTAGTCAGTCAAGAAATTCAAGCTGAAAAGAGACAAAAGGGCAACGATCCAGAACATTCCTCAAAATCCGCCTCACAGAAATACAGGATGAAGCTGTAAGAACATCCGAGCCCCGAGGGGACTGTGAGGGCCATCAGTGAAAACCTGTGTGTGTTGGTCTTAATTGTGCCTGAGAACATGTCGGAATATTCTGCAGTGAAGGGTGGATAAGAATTCCTCAAACGAGACCAGAAAGACGAGCTGCCTCCAAAACGCTCTGCAATGAAACCTGACTTACTGAAGAACCTGCTCATGAAGGGATCGCTGATGAGTGACAAGTCGTTTTTAAAACAAATTCTAAAACATCACTGGTTTGACTCTGGCACGTGTGTGAGGTCTGGAGGTGTTCGGGTTCAGACAAAACGCAGCGGGTGTGACATGAGACAGGACCACCACAGCCTCCGCAGCAGAACCAGGAGCAAGTCGCTTTTTAAAACACACCCACGTTCACGCCTCCGTCTCCAGGTGGACCGCAGATCCGTTTCCGCTTCGGCTCCAGGAAAAAAAAAGCTGAAAGCTGGAGAACGCCTGCGAGTTTGATTGCTTTTACAAGCCGTGTGTTTGGAGAAGTTTGGCACTCGGAGGAGAGAACTCGCCAGAACCCCCGCCGCTGGAAAACCGACTCTCCTGCACCAAGAATGGAGTTCATTAGAGTCCAGTAACAATCTCCCACAGGAATCTCCCTCACACACACACACACACACACACACACAGCCTAAAACGACCTCGACTTGAACTGCGTTCTGCGATTTTATAGGCATTTAAAGCAGAACAGTTGCAAGAACGCTGATGGATCTCCAGCTGAGAGTCGAAAAAGAGTCTGCACTGTTTTTGGAGGATTTTCTTTCTTTCTTTTTGAGAGAGAGAGAGAGAGACCATCAGACAGAAATAGACACAAATAAGACAAGTAGGAAAGAGAAAGACAGACAGAAGAAGAGACAGACAGAAGGACAGACCAATTAGTCCCAGTCGGAAAGAGACAGAAAATTGAAGGAGAGACAGCCAGGAGGATAGACACGGTAGGAGAGACAGATAGACAGAAGCAGAGATAGACAGGAGGAGAGACCAACAAACAGCTGAAGACACAGACAGACAGGTAAGGAGACTGAACAATGAAAGAGATACAGACAGGTGGAGACACAGACAAACTGACAGCAAAAGAGACAGACAGAAGGAGAAAGATAGAAAGACATACAGAATACTGGAGGAGAGAGACAAACAGATAGAGAGAAGGACAACACTGGAGGAGAGACAGAGACAGACGGAGAGGCCAACAGAAAGAGAGAAAACTAGATGTGTTAGCAAGGCAGACAGACAGACAGAAGGAGAGACAGAACACTGTAAAAGAAATAGAATGAGATAGAAAGAAACAGGAGAATCAGATAAACAGAGAGAGAGAGACAGAGAGAGAGACACACACAAGAGAGAAAAACAGACAGAGAGAGAGAGAGAAAGAGACACACACACAGACAGAAAAGAGAGAGAGAGAGAGAGAGACACACACACAGAAGAGAGACAGACAGACAAAAGGGAGAGAGAGATGCAGACAGACAGAGACACAGAGAGAGAGAGACACACACAGAAAAGAGAGAGACACAAAAGAGAGACAGACAGAGTCAGAGAGAGAGAAAAACAGACACAGACAGAGCGAGAGCCACACACACACACACACACACACACAGAGACAGAGAGACAGAGAAAGACACACAGAAAAGAGAGAGAAAGACACACACAGAGACACACAGAAGAGAGAGATAGAGATGCAGACAGACACACAGAGAGAGACACACAGAAAAGAGAGAGAGACACAAAAGAGAGACAGAGACGGAGTCAGAGAGACATACAGAAGAGAGAGAGAGAGAGAGAGAGAAACAGAGAGAGACAGACAGACAGAGTCAGAGAGACACACAGAGAGAGAGAGAGAGACACAGAGTCACACAAGAGAGAAAAACAGACAGACAGACAGACAGACAGACAGACAGAGAGAGAGAGAGAGAGAGAGACACAGACAGAGACAGACACAGAAAAGAGAGAGACAGAAAGACACACAGAGAGACACACAGAAGAGAGAGAGAAACAGAGAGAGAGAAACAGACAGACAGAGTCACAGAGACAGAGAGAGAGAGAGTCAGAAAGACACACAGACAGACAGACTCTCTGGAGTGTGAAAATCAATTTAATTATAAGTCACATATTTTTATTATTGTTTTCATTGCTGTTTCTATGGTAACCCTCCTCTTCCTCCCCAGTGTATCTGTAATGGTGAGTTCATGTCGAGTGAACCTTGGCGTACCCACCCAGAACCTTCTCCTAAACCTCGGCGTACCCACCCAGAACCTTCTCCTAAACTCCGCTGTTTTTCGGTTACGTTTGAAGTGTTCAGGGTTCGATCCGAAACTCCGGTTCTGGTCTGTGTGGAATTCCACACGTTCCTCCCATGTCCCTGAGGGATCCGCTGGGTTCCTGTTGGGTTCCCCGCTTACAAAACCCTCCGATTCCTCGGGATTCTGGAACACAGAACGAGAAGGTTCAATGCCACGGGATTAGAAACGAGATGCGAGTTGCTCGTCACTCAGGTGAATGGATCAGGATCCTTCACGACCACGCCCCGAGTCGTCTGTGATGGAGATCGGGTCCCGTCGCATTCAGGGTTTGAGTCAGTGAACCGTTACGAAAGAAGAAATGAAAAAAATAGAAAGTAAAATCCTGAGAAGAAAGAAAGAAAGATGCAAAAACAAAAGGAGTGAATGAAAATAAAAGTGTAAAAGAAAAAAAGAGAAAAAATGGTTTTAATTGAAAATAATTGGAAAAAAGAATGTGGGGGAAAAGAAAAAAATAAGAAAACTTGGAGACTGAAATATCATTTTTGACTCCTGTGAGCTAGTTATTAGCATTTAGCTAACTAGCTAGAATTAGCTAAGATAAAAAAAATTAAAAATAAAAAAAGCACATGTGGGCGTGCACAAATTTGCATGTTCATGTATATTTAATGGTAAATGTGTCGGGATTTTTTTCGGAAATGTTCATCATTTATTTAAAAAAGTCAACAATGTCATTTTTTGCAGTTACACAGACAATAAAGATCTTTTTTTTTTGTTGGCGTTGAAGCTGAAAGTGTGGAACAGCTGCTCGTGAAACGGGATCTCTGAGGGGAAAAACACCAAGTCAAAGTGCACAGAGACACAATACACGCGTTCCACCTGGAGCTCCATCCTGCCGGTCCGGAACGAGCTGAAAAGGCTTGGGTGTGTGTGTGTGTGTGTGTGTGTTGCCTGGAGGCACTACATCTGCTGAACATTCAGGAAACTCAATCACTTAATGACTCGCGCCTCACAGAAGGTTGAAACTGGGGTCGACCCGTTCGGATGAATTACGCCGGTCGGCTGTGTTCTAATCCATTAAACGGGACTCGGGCTCTGCTCGACATCTGTCACGCAACCGGATCCAAATCTCGTCTCCTCCGGTTACTGCAGCCGGACCATGGAGCTTCTCCGCCCCTCGCATCTCCGCCTCCTCGGCTCAGATTTCAGCCGATACGGACGGATCGATTCGCATCAAGAAAATTCCTCTCACTCGTGAGAACTCCTCCAGAGGAACAACAACAACAACACGACAAGCGTGAACACAAACTCCTGAAAGACCTGAAAGACAACCGAACATCAGAACCGACATTTCTGCTTGGACTTTTTTCCTTCAGCAATCTGACAACGGACACAATTCAGATTTTGAGGATCATGTTGGAATATGTCAAGAATGTAAAAAAATAAATAAATTCCCCAAAACTGAAATTCTGAATTTTTTTTTTGGGGGGGGGAAGACAAAGATTTGACAATATTTCCAGAACAAATTTTAATTTTTCTTTTGAAGAACCGCGATACTTCGAGAGTAAAAGTGTGTCACATTGTGATAAAAAAGAAGCTGAAACTTTTTCAGGGAAAAAAAAAAAAAAAAATCACAATATATACAAACAAGAAGAAAAAATTCTCAATATTTTTACGAATAAAGTCAAAACGTTTATGAACTTGTCCGATTAAAGTGTAACTAGATTTTTAATAAATTTTGAATGACAAAGTTGCCAATCAGAGTGATGAGAGAAAGGAAATACTTTACAAATTTAAAAAAAAAAAAAATCGCCTCCATCACAATCTTCTGCTGCACCTTTCACAAAAAAATATCGTGACATTTTTCTCCATAAGGTCAGACACGACAACTTTTCTTTTTAAAATATTCCGACTTCATTTTCCAAACCGTGGATTTTTCCTGTTTAAACGTGGATCTCGATGCCGCCGGGTCGCTCACTGATGCGTGCGTATCGTACACAGGGGCTACGAACTTGACTTATTTTTCATTTTGGTTCGTTCTGAACATGAAGGAGGAGATTTTCTCAGTCCTGCTCCTGGAACAATTCAGCAATTTCATTCGTATTTTCCATTCCATTAAACTTTCCTCACATCTCTCATCCCTGAGCGTTCGGCTTCCGGTGCGCGGCTTGCGATGAAAAAACAAACAAACAAAAACAAACATTCTTTTACACCGGTTACTGTGGCAACCAGAAAACTGATCAGTTTCTTGCCAATTCCTTTCATAAAATTCCTGTCGCTAGCTGCCGAGATGAAAACAAGACGGTCGGCGAAAATAACCAGGCATCGTTAAAACGGCGGTGAGATTTCACGAGCTCACGAACTCACTTGTACTACGAGATGATTTTGTTTGGTTTGTTTATTCTGGACGTAATGATGTAACCGATGTGTTCGCTGATGGACTCCACAAACTCGACAGTTTCTTTTGCGGTGCGATTCCGGCGCTGTTCTCGTCAGATCCACTCGCATTCATACGTTCCATCTCCAAACTCCACGCGAAGCTCATACCAATGAGATTAGCGCGTCCCAATGAACCGTTCCGTCCTGGCAGGTGATGCTTTTAACTCGGATTAAGATGAATGTGTCGACGGTTCGAGCTAATTAAGACCCGGAGCGAAAATAACACGTCAAACCTGAACGTGTGTCTGAGAAGATTCGGGTAAAACTTCATCTCTGAAGCGCGAGACTCGGACGAGTGAAACGCAGAGGGCCGAGCGAAGCCGGATTCACACGGCTGCTCGCTTTAATTAAGCACTCGGAGAGAATTAAGGTCACCTCTGAAGACCAGGAGGTGACGAGATCCCTCTCTCTGTCTCACTTTCTCACTGAAAGAGTGACTTAATGATCTGCCAAACGAGGCACGGAGGAATTCGAGGGCTTAATTAGCGCTAATCCTGAGTATTTGTCGACTTGACACAAAGGGGCGAGTGAAGAAATGTTTTGTTCGTTGGAGTGAGGTGCTGTGCAGCTTTCAGAGAAGGAATATCTCGGTATATTTGGAAAACTGAAGTTCACGTCTGGTTCGTGTCTGCAAGCATCGGGCAAAATTTGGCCCTTTCCGGAAAAACATGAGCATAACATTTCGATTTGTGCGATATAATGATTATTATCCTGACACGATATTATACTGCGACAATATCAAGCGATTATATTCATTTATTATTTTATCTGCCAAACGTTACACAATTTACGTCGAAACTCTACAACTGAACACCGTTCATAAATACAGCCATCAGTTCTGGATGATTAAATTGTATATTGTGATTTTTTTTAAAAAGTTAACATCACGTAGCATCGACTTTTACCTCAGAAAACCTTGGAAATGCAAGATGACATGAGACAAGAGGGCGGAGCTATTGTCAACACAAAAAAATAAAAAATAAAAACCCCTCAACAGTTGGCTTGTTGTAAACAAACGCGGCTCGCGAACATGACTAGATCACACACCAATCGCATTTCCTTCACCACCTGATCTTATCTCGACTTCTTCCTTCTGATCGATGCAGATTACCCAGAATGCCCTGTCAGCAACTTCGTAGCATCTAATAAGCAAAAGCAAAAAGTAAGGAGATAAACTGTATATTAGCTGAAAGACAGAGAGCTAAACAGCGTCCTTCTGAACAAATTCGCGAGAGGGTCATACGCTAACAGCATAAAGCTAGCAGCATTGTGTTTAGCATTCCTGTGTTCTGAGATGGATCTGAGACGCGAACGCGAACCATAGACGTATCAGACGCTCGCTGGTCACGGTGTGAAAATTGTCCATGCAGACGCTCATCCAAGTTTCTAAATCTGTCACTGATTAACTCTTGAATATTTTTCTATCGTTAAAAAGCTTATCATCTCTGCTTTCCAGAGAAACCTATCTGGTTAAGATCTGTTCAGTACTTTGGGAGGAACGACAGGTTGAAGTCGGTACAAAAGAGTAAAAACTCTGCTCGCGGGACGTCGGGAAACTGACGGTGCTTTTCTTTTTGAGTCACGGGAAAGCACTCAGGCTCTCTCTCTCTCCTGATCGGTTTCCCACTGGATTACTCAGCAATATCAATCAGATCACTTTTATAGCGATGTTCTCTCGCTCTCACCGTTTCTGATGAAGGATTCAGCAAAATTTTCCGTCTGATAGTTTTGATGTTCTGATTCACAAAAGATTTTCAAGTGAGTTTTCAGAGCTTTACCTACTTATTTTTTCAAATCAAACTGATTCCTGGAAATAAATAACTATTGTAGAATATAACTGGAGTTGTTTTGATGAAAAATATTGAGATCTTAGTGTTCAGAATGAGATTTTTAAAAAAGTGTCGAAACGCGAGTGTCAATTTCAGTTGAGTGAATGTGAATTGTTTATTGGATGCGGATCAGACAGTTTTTTCGAGGTTTGCTTTGAAAGCTGGAAATATTAATCGAAATAATCATTTCTATTCTTTCATATAAACACGAGAAGGATCTACTGAGAAATACAAAGGCCTACAGAGCACAAAGAGGGGATTAGAAATAATCTTTTCGTCCTTTTTTTATTGAGTGGACCAATTTAACCTTTTTTAAACCTAATTAGCAAATTAATACAAATTAAAACTAATTTGCATTCGAGTATACAACCATCCATGTTCCTGCCAATTTCCATGTAAATATCTTGAAAAATAAATTTAATAAAAATCATTTGATCTCATTGGTGAATGAGGCCCATTTTGGACCATGTGACCCTCGTACAGAATATTACGGCCGTTTTCTAAAAATTAAGCTTCCTTCATTAAAAATTAAGCTTCCTTCAATGTTTGATTTGTAATATCTCAAGAACAGATATTTTAATTCTGTAAACAGTCTGTTGTTCTGCAGTCAATTCTGAATTCACGGAGAGCAGTTTCAAGCAATTTGGACCGAATTTGTATTTTTCACCCGATATGCCGACTGATTGGTGAATTACCCAGCAGGGCATGAGCTCGCGACTGTACAGACCAATAGCATGGAGCTGTTCACGTTTTCTCAGTCAGGTTTTTGGGATGCTAACACTAATTAGCATTTTAGCTTTGAAAGTATGAGCAAATGCACAATAACATCAAGTTTTTTACGTTCCATTTTCTACTGAAACGTCTTTGTGACGAGGAAAAAACCCAAACTTTCTGAGCTAGTTTCTCGTTCGAATGGATTAACCCTCTGATGCACAACCTGGGTCAAAAGTGACCCGGCTGAGTTTTTATTTCAGCTGGGTTTGCTTAGCTTGTGTGTCAAAGGGTTAATGACAATACTTCAGTGTAAATAAATTGTGGTGTGGAATGATGACGATATGAAGATGATTTATTCAGAGATTTGTCACTGAAAAAGTCAAACGAGTTCGTGCTTCGTCCCGCCGCTCTGTCCATCATTTCATCTGATTTCAGACTTCAGATTTTAGGATCGAGGATGGAGGATTAACTCTGTCCTGAGGAAGTCATCACAACGTCTCCATCCTCTCATTACATCAGGCAGGAATGACAATAATTATTATAACAATAATCGTTTGTGACTGAATTAATTAATGTGACGATTGATTAATTAACGTGTGTGTTTCCTTAGATACAGATATAACAGAGTTAACGATTTTCAATTCTGGATTGGTCAGAAGGTCTTGACTGGTTTGTGTAAATCTGATTGTTTCGTATTTATGGAAGGAGTCTCCAGTGTCAGAGAAGATTTTTTTGCAGTTTTTCCGTCACAAGTTGTGCATTCTAGGATTACATTTTGCCTTTTTTTTTGCTGTATAACAGGAGCGAATTTGTTCCATACAATAACAACAGAGCTGAGTGATATCATATTATTATAATAATAATAATAATAATAATAATCATCGAGGGGTGGCACGGTGGTGTAGTGGTTAGCGGTGTCGCCTCACAGCAGGAAGGTCCGGGTTCGAGCCCCGTGGCCGGCGAGGGCCTTTCTGTGTGGAGTTTGCATGTTCTC
>JANZLB010000024.1:1387379-1399409 GCA_026167865.1 Notarius quadriscutis | reverse complement strand
AGTCAGCTGGGATAGGCTCCAGCTCGCCTGCGACCCTGTAGAACAGGATAAAGCGGCTACAGATGATGAGATGAGATGAAAGAGCAAATGACCGAAAACTCTCAAAGCAGCTGATTTTTGAAGTGTAAAAATTACAATGAAATATTTTTATTTTTTCAAATGTATTTGTATCCCTTTTCGTCAAGTTGTTTACTTTGCAAATTTTTTTTTGATGCATTTGATTTTTTTTTTTGTGACTATAATCACCCACCCATATCCCGACATCGAACATAAAAACAGTAAAATTTCCACTTACGGGCGCTAATTCGTGCTAAAATAAAACATTATTCCTCGTGCACTCATAAAACTCGTCTTTCACCAGCACCGTGTTCCTGTAAAGAACACACAGGTCCACGCCCGAGGCGCTTGTGCATCCGTGATGAAAAGGATTCTGTCACTTTCCGACACGGCTTTTGTCTGACTTGTTAAAACTCGAGGTGGGAAAATGGAAATGAATCCTTTTCAGCGAGAAACCCGCGGCCTCTGTAGACACTGAAACCCTGCGATATCCTTCATTAAATATACTGCGACCTAGAAACGTTTTCTTTCAGGGGGAAAAAACAGGATTGTTCGCTTTACGCTGAGGCTTTTGCTGCATCATCACAAAACCATGCACTTGTTTATTTATTTGTTTGTGTTTGTTATTGGGTGTTTGGATGTCGGGAGATAAACAGCGTCACTGGCAGCTCGGGTTACTCCGTCAGATTTAATTCCAGCCTGACGAGATGGAACTCCGTCTCCAGGAGCACTGGGGGATTGTGGGTCGCCACCACCACGGCTGCCCTGGACGATTATTTCTTGCTTGTTTGTTCTCTCCTTAAACAGACACGAGAGCTGCAGTCACCGAGTTGACGTTAACTTAACCGAAGACGTCAGGAGACTCCGGAATCAGCACCACAACACCATGATGCTCTCAGCAGGGTCCAGTTCGACTTCCTGCTTCTTTTTCGATTTGGACTGGACCGTCTCTCTCTCTCTCTCTCTCTCTCTCTGTTCCTGCCTTCTGTCTTCACGACGTTAATTGTTTGGTGCCGAGGAGCTAAAAATAAAAAGGTTGATAATGGAGCACTGGTTAATTAGTAACCATCATGAGAAACAGCAATTCATTCCGAAGAACGCTGTCTCACACACACATCTGTTTGTCCTGGAAAAGTTCAAAGATCTCAAAGGTCAAGATCTCAGGGACCCGGTGTGGAAGTGACTCTCCAGTTTCCTCTCAGCTCGTCTTTACAACTGATGGACAGAAACCAGATCAGGGAACCAGTGAAGAACTGGAGACAGCTGTTTGGAGTTTGTGATGTCATCAACATGAGCCTGGCTTTCAGAAACGTTTGGTTTGCAGCCGGAATGGTTTTATTCAGACAGGAGTCACGTGCTGAGTGTGATTCGTGATCTCTGTATTAATCACAGAGCGGGCGTGTCTTCACAAAATGAAATTCTTTCAATGTGTACGACACACTCCTTGGAAGCTGATCCTTCAGAGGTCACATGACCACAACAGGCATTTATTAACTCCATAACTTCCTGGAAGCAGCATCGCTTCTCCGACACGCCCTTTTCAACCCAGTTCTGAAAAAGCGAGCACTTCCTGTCTTATCTCATCTCATCTGAGCGGACACGGTCTTCGACTTGATCGTCTTTATAAACCAGAACCCACACTCCAGATTTCTCCGAACAGGTTCCAAAACACTCGTTTGTTTTCCAAATTCAACACAAATTTCACAAAGCGAGTGCGTCGTAAAGGCAGACGCAATTAGCCCTCGCGATTGGTCTGAAACGCAGACAACGGACGGCCCGCTTTTAATTTCACCCCCCATTATGTCCTCGTAATGTCATTACAGCGAAGCAAATGGCGCAACTTATCTTCAATTAGTCAGAGTTGTTGGTCATTAGGTCGGAGCAGGATGGAGAGCTCGGTGCCACGGGGCCTGGTGTCAGCGCTAATGAGACAGCGGGGCTTTACAGCAGCTTCAGCAGGTCTTCAGCCACATGCTTGAATCATCAAACCATAATTCAGTGCGAGTCTGAAGCTCGAGGGAATAATCTGAGGACGAGGAGCATCAGATTGTTTTCAGAAGATCCTGTGACTCCGCCCATGCCGTGAGAATAAAATCACAAGTATGACGAAACAAACTTGGTTTTCGCGACTCACGTGTTTTACTTCCCTTACACCACAGCGGTTTGGCCTTGAGGGCAACTTCAATGACTCTTTTATCCGTTTAATTTTGTGGAAGTTACTTCCTGGTCTCACTTGACGCGTCAGAGCAGCGATAAACCGTTCTTCCTTCACCAGCCTCTTTTTTCCTTGAGATTCAAGTTCATAATCATAATAATAATAATAATAATAATAATAATAATAAACACAACGGTTGGATTTTGCTCCTGAGAAACCACAAAGTGTTTCAACTCCTCCGTCCTGAAGCGTGTTGGAAAAACCTGACGACAGACCGATACAAAGCTCTGACGCTGGAGACTCTTTACGGAAAAGTTTCAGTCAACTTCGCCCTTTCGATAATCACCTTTTTTTTTTTTTCTTAAAATCTGTTTATTTGGAGCGTCCAACACACCACAGAAGCACATTAATCTCAACCTGATCATCTTCTTGTCTACGGTGGGTGGAGTCACATTCAAACGAGCCATTTTTTTTTCTTTTAACGTCGTCGTCCATAACCCAGTCAACGTCCAACCCGACGCCACAGGGATGTTCTGAGAGAGCTCGAAAAGATCTTCCAGAACTGTGAGAAGATTTTAACCAAGAAACAAACATGTCCATGGAGCTCAGCTTGGCCAGAGTCAAAGGCAGAATCCAAAGCACGTGTGAGGGAGCAGCGCTCGACAACAACGGATCCCGCAAATCCCAGAGTGCTCAGCGACGGCGGAGGGGTGTGTACGGGTTCGATAAAGAGGACTGAGACTCCAGTGTGAGACACGAGGGCCACCTGGCTGAAACACACACATCGCTTTCCTCACATCCCTGCCAAGTCTTTTCCCAACAGAACCAACCGCTTGAGCAGGAAACGCACACAGATTCCACAGGAAGTGAGTCGGCTGAGGTTTGGTAATGTGATTTTGGCGAGGGTGTGCTGAGGGACACTTCTCTTTTGCAGCCTCGACTCTCCAGAATCCATCTGTGCCTCATGGAAATCAGTCTGGTTCTCGACGTCCACAGCGAGAGCACTTTCTGATGAAAGCGAAGAATCTTTCCGACAGGATTTTTCCGAACTCATTCCCTCAGCGGAAGCAGGAACGTCTTGACATAAACACAGAGTTGTTTATTTATCATCAAGAAAAGCTTGGACGATCAAGTTCTGTATTGATCAAGCGAGTTTTTTCAGTTTGGTTCTCTTTATCCAACAATTCACAGAAATCAAAGTTGAACATTATTGATGAATTCTTTCCGCTTCCGGTTGGAGTTACGCTGTGAATGTTTTTGCCGCTGGAGCTTTTTTTTTTTTTTTTCCCCTTTTTGGGCTCATTTTATATTTGAGTTTGGTTTTGTGTCTCTTTTGCTTCACTCTTCTAGATCGCTCATCGAATTTGCCCGCTGCTTGCCGGTTGTGATGGTGCTCCGGACCCAGGCTCCAACCAAGTACATCTCGCTGTAGCCTGAGGGATTGGATGTGGGCGGAGAGACATGTCACACACTTCCCATATCTGGACGTACAAAGGTTAAGGTTATGGTTCAGGTGCATCCTGGAGTCATCTTTACATCCAGTCACTTGATGCATGATCCAAATCCCCTGATCATCTGCTCTCCGGGGACTGCGTGTCGCGCTTGGGCGCTTTTCCTCAAGAGTAAAGTGGCCTCCGGTTTGAGAAAGGCACCTTCTGAATTTATGAAGCATCAATTCTTCTTCTTCTTGGTCAGAGATTCAGGCAGTGAGATGAAAGCGAAATCATTTTTCTGACCCGATTTTTTTCCAAGCTCATCCATGACCGATTTTCTGATTCGCTCCGTTTTGCCATACGTCCACACAAACTCTTCATTTACTGTCAAGGATGATAAAACATGAAAATGCACACGTATCAGCCAGACCTGAGAAGCGAGCTTTGTTTACGAGCCTCATATCCCTGAGGGAGAACTGACAGAAGCTCTCCACACAACGCTATTTGCAGGAATGAACTTTCAGCACCTCCAATAAGCCAGCGAGTTGGCAGCAGTGGAGCTTCGGGTCATCTTCAGATCACAGCCTCGGGTTCTATCCCCCCGCAAAAGCCGCTCTCCCACTTTATGCATAATGTACGTGAATCTTCTTCAGCAGCAATAAATACTCGAGCTGCCTTCGTGGTACAGAACAATTCCCCTTTTGCTGTGTTTACCAAGAACAAATAGCGTTTTTATATTCACTTGCACGCCGACACTGACCCGTCAATCTGTCCCTGCGCGTTCCCCACAGGAGCGACGGTTTTCACGAAGCTGCCAATTAAACAGCAATCTCAGCAGCGCAGCGGGGGAAGGAAAGAAGGGGGAGGGGAGGGGGAGGGGTGAACCACTGGAAAGATGCGGAATCTGCTGCGCACCGACTGGCAGCGGGGGAAATTGTTTGCTTAAAATTAATTGACAACGTGCCTGGAGGTCTCGGATGCGACACGCTGTTATTCAGAAGCAAACAAGCGCGCAGGGTCTGAGTCGTCATTAAATATGGACATGAGCCATCAAAGACTGATGAGCAGCCTGTCAGTCAGAGAGACGCGTCACCTCACCTCCGAAAGCACTTTCCGCTCAGTCTCGATCTTTCAAAGCAGGGAAATCCGAAATCATCCTCATCGTCTGCCTGAACGAGTTTTCCGGGATAATTTCCCCTCGTGCCACTTCAGACTAACGGTGTGGACGGAGATCAGAAGCGCTTAAGTTCTCGCTGGGACAGACGCCTGTGCTCGGTGATGTTCTGCAATCCTCTGGAGATGCCTCACATCATGCAGCAGATGACGGAAAAAGACTGGGGACCGAATCCCAAGGCATGGGACAGACAGAAGCACCTCGTTCACATAGAGTTCAGTGTCGAAGGTTGACATTAAGAACATCACCACCTTCAGGAACGTCAAGCTGAGAAGCTAGGACACGAGAAGCTCAGTTTAAGATGTAATTTTGTTCAGCTGTGTTCCAGGTGAATTTGCTGGGATTCCAAAAAAAGTTCCACCATAACTCCATCCCAAAGACAAGGGGAGACTGAAAAAGTACCGCGAGTTGGCCTGGCGGTTCGCGTGTCCGCCTCTTGATCAGGAGATCGTGAGTTCTACTCGTGGTCGGGTCGTACCAAAGACCATCATCAAAATGGTACCTACTGCCGTCTGGCAAGACATGCTGCAATACAGATATGAGTGGGGAGTCAAACTCTCAGGGTTACCAGAGGACACGCCCCCCACTGTAACCCAAGCTGTATCGACGAGAGGCGGGGGGCGACGGAAACGGAGATCGGCGCTGCCCAATGCGCCCGACTGCATGGCGCGAGAAGGACTTTAGATGAGACTGAAAAAGTGGACGGACGTTTCTTCATTTTCCTCAGTATTTATGTGGGGAACAAGGTCACTATGGTGCGCGAGGATTTCTAATGTACAGACACAGTATCCACTCCATTCCCCCCCTCCCCCCTTCCCTATATCTTTGCAATATATCTTCCAATAGAAATGGCTCTGGATATCTCACACACTTCGCACGTGTTCATGGAAATTTATCAGATCGACAGTAATTCCGATTATTTGCTGTAAAACAAGATTTTGTTGACGCGTGCTATTTTTAAACTGGCAAATTGCTAGACAATGCTGGAAACGCTGGAATTAGGCATCACGTTCGGTGTTGGCGTGAGCGTGGAGCAGTGTGATTCCTGCCCCGACACACCTCCATCTGAGCTCGGATGTGTCCGATTTGATCAGTCCAATCAGTTGCATCATTAAGTTATTCCCAAATTACCCCAAAGAGTTTGCATCATAAACGTACAAATGGAGTGAAGCGAGAGAGGAACGAGAAAGAACTGGACTGGACAACGCTCTCAGGATGAGATACAAGTCTATAAGTCTCCTGAGATATAAATCTACTGTGACTTGTGAGCCTTCAGGTTCTCCACGGTTCACATCTTGTTCCATCGGTGGGATTGGATCCGAACACCTTTGCAGGCAACGCTAAGGATAAAAATTCCTCATGATGTCAAATTTGGTGGTTCAGACGGTTGAAACAGAACATGGGCTATGGATGTAACCGTCAGCGTTCCCTGTTAGTTGGAACCAGCACCCATCTGGTTTCAGAAAACGACAGCTGTACGACTCAATCAAACGGTCATACGGTCAACTCTGTTCAAGCAAAACAGCATCCAGGTGGAAGGAGGAGTGAAAGCGAACACTTGGTTCAAAAGATACTGGAGAACCTTCACGGTTTCCTGTCGAGTCAAAACTGCAGTGCACCAACTGGGTCAGAACTTTGCAATAACGTTCCAATGGGATTTCTACGGAACGGTGCAGCATGAGGCCGCGTTGCGACTTTGCTGAAGGTCTGGAGATGATTCTCCAGCGTTCAACACAACCCCATTTCCATGCGTACCAAGTTCTTGTGCTTGTTGCAACGAACAATTTGCAATCAAGTGCACTGTTGTGCCATTTGTTTTTTGTTTGGAGAGAACGACACCACTATAAAAAACAGCGTTCCAATTCACTGAAAAGAACATTCCAGAAGACACAGACCACAGTGTGGAGTTTTGTTTAATAAGGTTGAGGCATAATGTGGACAGAGATGTTGAACAAAAACAAAACAAAACAAGAGAGACGCTGCTGTGTGGCAAAACCCCACATACACATCAGTTTTAAAAGCAAAATTAAAAAGAAAATGAAAAATCAAACAGAACTCAATGGTGTTTTCAGGATGTCCTTGGAGCTTGACGACTAAAACATACGTCTTCGATAGATAAAAAACATTCCTGCTAATTGAATAACGAGTTGAAAAAGACGACAGAATCCTTTCTGTGTCGAAGGTGAACTTTATGAGAAATCATAAAATCCTTTGCCGTGTCCTCCGTTATTTCAGGGAACTCAAAAGCTCATGAAGTGCATCGCCTCGGTTTGACTTTAACTCACAGACGCTTCGCAGATGTGCGACGTTTGGCAGATCCTGTCGCTCACAACACAATACGCCGGGCTCCGTTTCAATGTCACTGAAGTTTCTCAAAGATGAAAAGCACTACAACGGCCAGCAGAGCCAATCCTCCTGAAAGCAGCTTCAGTCCTTGACCATCCAGGTTCCACGAGCAACCAAACGATGTTGGGGACGTCAGGGGGACGTGAACTCCATTCTGACTTGAAGCACTGAGACTCTGTGAAAGAAAAAATAAAAATTAATCATCAGAAAAGAAAAGAAGCAAAAAGTCCAAGTTTTACCTTCAACATTCCAAAACCTTTATCATCAAATCTTAATGTTCTGCACCAAGAACCTGAAAAGAATTCACCTCACATGATAAAAATCAACACTTGATCAAGAATTAACAGGATTTGTAAAGCGCGATATTGGTCAAGGATTAGTATTTAGGTTTTGACCTCACTGTTGGACCGCTGAAGAACTTCAGGTCAAAACTTTCGTCCTGGTTTTAGTCTTGAGACAAAACGAACGTCCACGCGTCTCATGTTCGCCAAGTCAAGCATACGCTGATCGATTTTATTTGATATTCAAAACATTCTCCATGAAGGAAATCAATTGTCCAGTCAAGCATGTGCGATGAGAGGAAGGGGGCGGGGCTTTGTGGTGGTGTCGATTAATATCGTAGAGTGCAAAACACCTGTGTAAATCATTTCAGACCGACATGTTGATGTTCGTCTGTCGTTTTACTGAGCGTTAACTCAGATTAGAGCTTACACAGTCGAGAGTTGCCAGTTCTGATGATATCAAACGAAATAAAAGAGCAGAACGTCAAGGACGTCGGAGCTCATCCGGCCTGCCATCAAAACAACTCTGACGACCAAAACATCAAAGAGAACTGAAATGTGACGATGTGAGAGAGAGAGGACCGACCTCCATGACTAACTGTTTACAACAGGAACATCGACAAAGGACGAGATTTTGTTCCCCGAGGGAAGATCGACCCAAAACATCCATCAGAACTGAATTCGGCTGAGAACCGCGAGAGGAGATACAGTTCTAGTCAGAAGAAAACGTGTTAAGTTGACCTGATTACGAATTTGTTTGCAAAGAACTGACAATACAACGACCGAGCGTTGTTCAGAAGGTCGAGTTCTTTCAAACAAAACAATCAGAACTGAAATCCATTGCGAACTGAGGGAGGAGACATGATTTAACTGAAAATAAATAAAGTTGCAAACAAACTGTTTACAACAGAAAATTCAACGAACAAGTTTTGTTCCTTGAGGGAAGATCGACCCAAAACATCAGTCAGAACTGGAGTCGGATGAGAACTCAGACGGGAGATACAGTTCGAGTGAGAGGACGAGGAAATTAATTTGGCCTAATTAGTAACTCGTGAGCAAAAAAAAAAAAATCTGACAAAACAATCAGAACGGAAATCCGTTGAGAATTGACAGAGGAGATACGATTTAACTGAACCGTAGACGACGGATGCCACGCCATGGCAGCAGCTCATCGACCTTCTGGACAGACGGCTGTGTGTAACAATCACATCATGGCTGTGTTCTCGTGTAGAGACGAGGGCGAGTTGGGTGTTCCAGCATCTGTCTGATGTTCCTTTAATACCCTGTTGGTTTTCTTGGTTGGAAAACATTTTGAAGACGTGATATCGTGATTAAAGGTGGAGACAGTCAGTCGAGTTTCACATCTTCTTCCAATGTCTGTCTGGATTCCTGCAAGTTCTCTCGGTTTATTTCTCCTTCTCATGACATCCCACTTGGACTGGTGACTCCGCATTGCCCTTCGCTGTGAATGCCCTGTCTGTGGTGATGGGACTGCACCTGGGATAAACTCCAGATTCCACCTTGTCCTCTTACCAACAACCTGCCCAACACCAGACTCTGGCTTGAGATGATCCATCACCATGTCCCTGATGTGAACAACCCACGGCTTTCGTGGCCAGAGACCGAGTACACTCGCTTTCATGGATCAGAGTTGGGGGACTGAGCTTCCATAATGTGCTTGGCCATTAAAGTCTCGTTTAAAACTAATAGTGTAATGGAGAGGCATCTCCCAGCAGGGTGGCCATGACAGCCGACCCGATAACACGTTCATTTAAAGTGTGGGGGTGAAAAGGAGGGGTTTCGCTGCCATTAAGGATAGAGGATCAATCTGAATGGCCATTTTATGAGCTCTATATTTCACCCACACTATGGAGGTAATTGTAATGTGCTGCAGGTGGAGATATGCATCATGAGATTGCTGCTCTGAGGTACGCTGTTTATCTGCATTTATGTGGAAAGTCCTGATCCTTGGTGATGAAGTTGGGGCCAGAGGAAAACTGAGATAGTGTTCTTCAGCCCTGACAGCCTCCTGGCCATTAAATCCAATTATGAGACCATGTTTTAACCAACCTTTTAACATCTAAATGGGGTTCATTGATGGCCCAAAGGAAGTGTGTCTAAGAGGAAGGCAGGGCACTCCGGAGCCAGGAAGGCCTCCGTTATCTACACCCATCTGATAGACTCTTAAAATCTATCATGTTCCACTCTGCCTCATTTCATCTCTTTCTCCAATTCTTCTCCTTTCACTCGCAGATGCTCTCGGCTGTAATGTCTTTCTTTCAAGCCTTCAACCCGCTTTCTCGCTTGGCTCGAGCCTTTAGGCCTGCTGGAATTGATATGACTGTGGAATTGATATTCCTGCCTTCGAAGCACGAGGAGCTAAAATTCTGATCGGCTTAAAGCTCTTCTTCATCTAAAAATGTCATCGATAAGGAGAGAGAGAAGAAAGATCAGTGGCGTGGATGAAAATGCACAAGAGAGTCAAGGGACATGGAAAGAGGAAAGGGGGAAAAAAAAAAACCCTGAAGGACACGAGGTACATGGAGAAAGTAGAAAACAAACTGAACATGACGCACCACAATACCAATCAGATCCCTACACTGTCCTTGTCCAAGCTTTCAAAGACAGACAAAAAGGCAAACCATGAAATCAAAGAACAGACGTGAGGCGGAGGTCATCAGCATATCGGAGTCGACGTTTTCAGGTTGGATTTTTCACAGAATTTTCTGGAACAGCAGCGCTGACAGTTCTGTTGTCATTGTAACAGTTAATCAAGGGGATCAAACATGTCCTTTTCTGTCACGGTTCCTCAGGAACATGACAAGCTCCTGCACATTTGATGGATCCTATTAAAGAGCTGATGAACAGCTCTTCCTGAGTTGAAGGCCAAGCAGAATGATCCAGAGTGTCTTCCTTTCAACCTCGCACTTGGACACAACAAGCATCGTTCATCTCAAAAGCTGCACGGTATGAATCGCCTCTCGGTGGTGGTGATGATATCTGCATCACCGAGTGCTGGAAGCTTCTTCGACCACATTCCTGAGATGGAACAATTTCACACACAGGCCTGCTCTTGTGGTACTCACACTCCAGCAGTGAAAGGTTCAGGGTTATCAAGCTCTTCATGAGGCAGGACAAAGATCTACATGTTATTCCACATAATGTACTTGTTGAGAGGGAAATAAAGCTGTTGATCAGCGAGCCTCTTCCAACCCAACCAGTGGCAGAGCGAGCTCAGCGAGACGTCCATGTTTCTGCACGAAAACACACTTTCATGTGGTCAGGGGGCAGGAGAGCAGGAAGGCAATTCCCACTTCAGTAACAGTATAATAGACCAGCAGGGGAGCTGATGAAGAGAAATAAGACGGCCTCGATCCTTTTCTTCTGGCAGTGAGATTGTCGAACTCCGTCTCCTCCACAACAGAGCAGTGGGAAACCTGCTCGAGTTCGTTAAAGCATTTGTATGATTTCTGTTTTTTTTTCATGAGGAAAACAAACAACTGTGTTATTTATTGTAGGCAAAATCCGTGTGAGAACTTTCCTCCTGGATCCTGAAGGCCTACGCATGCTCGGAGGAGAGCGTCGAACTCTCACACACAGCTGTCCACGAGAGTGACTTGAGTGGCAAGTATTTCCTGAACGACGACATCAGGAAGAACTTACGGAGGATCTGACAGATGGCTCCACGCACATGGTGCGCGAGAAAACTTTGGTGGCACAACAAACATTTTGGTTGAATAAATTCCAGGTGATTTAAATGCTCTGAAAACTGCAGATCCTGGAAAATCCGATTTGTTGGTTGGTTTTTTTTTCCAGCTGCTGTGTCGCCCTCCTTTACCGTCACGCTCTTCCTGTTTCTGAAAGCATGTGGTGATGTGGTGGGATTAGCAGCGCATCAGGTGCTCACAGCCATCTTGAAGCTTTAATTCAGCTCTTCTTGTGACTCGCTCGCCAGTAATCACTGATACGCATCATTAATTTAAACCCAAAATGAATCGTAAATGATGGAAAAACAAGCCAAGGAGAAACTTTTTTTTTGGAAACATTTAAAAACTGAAAACTGAATGAACTCCATGTGCACGGGCCCTGATGGGACCACAGCTGGAGGGGAAAATCATCAATCAAACTGACCTACAACCTGAAGCAGAACTACCAACTCAACGCAGGTCATCCGCAAGTTCTTCCAGTGACGCCTACACTGACTGCTTTCCACACTGCGCACGGAAAAACAGAAATATCAGCAGAACTCAAAGAGCTGCTGAAGAGCCGACTGCTGAGTTTCTCAGGTCAAGCAGCCAAGCCATCTCTCTCTCCCTCTCTCTCTCTCTCTCTCACACCCCTCCCTCCCTCCCTCCCTCTGATGAATGTGAGGAGCACTGACTGTCTGTATGAGATTCCCGTCCAGACGCCTCATTGATCCGTGTCTGAGTCAAGCAGCAACAACTGTGCAATACGCGCGCACACACACCACTCTCGCGCACACACACCACTCTCTCACACACACACACACACACACACACACACACACACACACACACACACCACACACTCTCTCACACACACACACCACTCTCACACACACAC
>JANZLB010000024.1:1347756-1359485 GCA_026167865.1 Notarius quadriscutis | reverse complement strand
CCCTTTATAATGCCCCTGCCCCCTTTATAATGACCCTGCCCCTTTTATAATGACCCCACGTTCTTTATAACGCACCCGTGCCCTTTATAATGCCCCTGCCCCCTTTATAACGCACCTGTGCCCTTTATAACGCCTCTCCCGCCCTTTATAACACCCCTGCCCCCTTTATGACACCCCCACCCCCTTTATAACGCGCCCCTGCCCTTTATAACACCCCTGCCCCCTTTATAACAACAACCCCACCCCCTTTATAACGTGCCCGTGCCCTTTATAACACCCCTGCCCCCTTTATAACACCCCCACCCCCTTTATAATGCGCCCGTGCCCTTTATAACACCCCTGCCCACTTTATAAGAGACAGAGAGAAAGACAGAGAGACAGAGTGAGAATGAGAGAAAGAGACAAAGAGAGAGTGAGTGACAGAGAGAGAGAGAGAGAGAGAGAGAGTGAGACAGACAGAGGTCCAGCTCTAACAGTGTGTATTTAGCATAACAAAAGAGAGGCAGCACTCGAGTCCCTCGCCACTGGGCACCTCATCTCATTACTAGCAGATGAATAACAATTACCCAGCTCTCTCTCTGTGTGTGTGTGTGTGTGTGTGTAAAAGCAGGCCTCTGGCACAGCAATAACGCCTTTTCGTTTCGAGTGACACTGTCTAATTGAGCACCTGGAAAAAACACACACACGCAGGTTTTTCTGGCTTGATGAGGACCTTCCACTGAGGTCACGAAAGCTGGAGCTCATTAATGCAACACTGAAACCGAATCTTCACTGAAACCTTTTCACAAATTTATTTGTTTGTTTCTTTCTGCATTTTGTGGGAAAAAGATTTTTTTTCCCCGGCCGGTGATTGTGGGGACCTTTTGGTCCTCATAAGGTACAAAATGAATCGTCATGACTCCCGTTCCTCCGTGCTGTAACAGAGACGGCTTTTAGAGGTTTTTACATCATTGGAACACGATACGATCCGTGCAGAAAGACCAGAATCTCTTGACACACTGACTGCTTTCCGATGAGCACACGTTCCTCGTGAGATGCGTTACATCCCCCCCAAGGAACTTAACGACACTTGAGTTCCTGACATGTGTGTACACTCTCCCTGCTCCTTCACAGTCTTCATCCCTCCATCATTTCTTCTTTCTCTCTCCGTCATTACAGAACCGAGTGAGACACAGCGCTCGCGAGCCGACACCACGGCACTCACTTCCACCGAGTTTACCGGACCAGGTCACTGCTGAATTCTGGACTCCAATTGGTCAGAAGGTGTTGGCGAAAATTTTACAGTCGAGCTGCAACATATCACAGGTTTATAATCGTTTCACATTCCTGGAAGGAGTCTCCATTCAGACTGGTTGCTATGGCGATATAAGATTGATATCATGACGCACTTTTCTTTTCGTCCATTTCAATTTTCTAAAATAATTACAACCTGACCGGAGGCGGACGGTTTTCTGTTAAATCGTGTCCTTCACCTCAAATTTGTCATTTTTAAAATTGTGCTCGTCTCCTTTTGAGAGTAACGTTTATTTTTTTAATAAATGAAATATTTTCATGATCTGTGGTTTCTCTGTCACAAAAAATGACAAGCTGGGTTTTTTTGTGGTTTGAATGTTTTAGCTGCGATAAATCACGGATGCGAATGCGTCACGGTGTGAAGTGTAACTAAAGACAGATAAAAAGTACGACACGCTCTTTACTGATTGAAAAGTAATTTTTGGTAAACTGCTGTTGTATTAGGGGAAAAAACATGTTGTGGTGGACTGTTACAGGAAAATAATCAACTATGTGGTGGGAACAGTAACTCCGCCTCTTTAACTCCAAACGTAAACGCATGTCAAACGCTCGTTCGGATTTATTCCTCAGTGTGCGTTTTCGTCGCCAAGTGGCTCACAGGCACTAAAGACATGCAAATCAGCGTCCTAAATATGCCTCCTCGGTCATTTGAATATTCATTCATTCATCGACCCCTCCCACACTCCCTCACCCCGGGTCTTGGGCTTGAACTTGTTCAACTTGCTTTGCATAATTAATTCCATATCTCCTGTTTGGAGAGAGAAACATAATCCGTCAAACACGGAAAGGAAATGAGGATGGCGTGGATGGAGAGAAAGAAAAACGGAGCGAGGACGAGCGCGATACAAGAGTAGATAAGGGTAAGGAACGGTTACTATGGTTACAAACCAAGAGTATGTCCAGGTTCGGAATGGATATCCAAGTACAACCAAGATTTATATCTAAAATATGTTTTTCAAACGCCTTGAGAAAATCTGAGAATTTCTCCAGTTACTCCTCTTCAAACAGGAAGTTGATCGAAAGCAGATTTCGGGATGAACCTTGATATTAGGCTGGTTTGGTTCGCATGCCCTTTGACCCCCAGTGACAGGAGATAACAAGAGGTCGCAGAACAGCGCACTGACTCGAAGGTGTCAGGTGGGGCAGCTCAAGGGCAGGTGTGAGAGCCCGGGGCTGAAAGCGGCACACTGTTCATGTGGCTGGTGTGAGGTGCATCAGGGGTGTGTCCTGGGACCAATCACAAGTTTACATTGGACCATTTCTTCATAGTGAGTGATTATGAGCAAGAAAATTTGAAAACAAAAATAGATTATGTTTATAGCCTTAATGTCAGATGACGCCCACATCCAAGACTTTAATTCACCTCAAGTATGTTTTGAAACATATCTTCAAGTTTACTCTTAATTTCACACTTAATTCATTCTTCATTTCGTCAGAAAACGTTGCTGCTTGAGTAAAACACATCAACAGTGGGGTGGTGTGACGAAGCACAGCAACTGTTCCATTCGAAGGTCGATTATTTTTCCACAGCAGCCCGTCCTGTCCACATCCCTGTGAACGTTCATCAGCACGTTCTGACCAATCAGGATTCAGAATCCAACAGCGCTGTGGTGGGAAAGTTTTTCTCCCGTTTCCATGTGACTTCGCTGGGTATGATGGAGCACACCCGGGCCGCTCCATCCAGACTGGATGACGTGCGTTTCCCATGATTGTGTCAGGAAAAGCTTTGTGCACCGTCACTCTGGGGGGGGAAGGATGACAGGAACAGAGTGGATCTGAGAAGAGAGATGGCAGCTTCCTCGCAATCATACGACAAGGCCTTCCTCTGTTCCTGGGCTCTCCGAGATACTTCCACTTCACTCTCCGAGCATCAGGACAACAGACAGCACATGACAACTCTGGGGCAGAAAGCGTTACAATATTCTACTTGTCCCGAAGAGGGAAAGCGCCTCAGCCCAAGTGTCCTCTCAACAAGGCGAGTGTTTTAGGTGGAACGAGAAACCTTCGAGATCAAAATCTGGTGATGAAGAACCATTGTAACGATCTGGATCAGAGGAGTTTGGTTCGGTTCCCTTAAAGCTCCAGCTTTAGAGCTAACCTGAAGACAATCATCGAATACAAGAACCACACCAAAGCTCAGTTTGCCATCAAGACAAGTATGAGCAAAAACCGGACAGAATTCCCAACATCCAAGGCTTATGAAGAGCTCAAAGTGTCAACAGGGCGCTTACTTTGATTCTAAGCTCGGAAATGAAGGCTTTGGTGGCATATCATGAGAAGCGTATTCCATTTGAAGAGCAACACATAGTTCATTTCACATTTTCTCCAATGAGTCTTCCAACTGAGGTTGTCCGGTCCATAAACATGTCAAGGAATGAGCTCAAGGAATTCTGGGATTGGGATTCAAAACAATCAAATCTGATCAACTTCAGGATGAAACTGCACCACAAAACAAATCTGATCTCAGTAAACTTGCGGACACGTCCCCCTTGCCGCGACACGAGAGCGTCCGACAGTGGCGTCCGACATTTTCCCGTGACCCCATCAGTCCACATCAGGAGCACACGAACACTAATAAAGTCAGAAACCATCCAAGTCAAAGGCGAAAGCAAGGAGCAGGAAGGACTCAAACGGGGGCAGATGCAGAAATGATGGGCTCTGCACAGCGGAGACTCGCCTGATAAAAGGATTAACCGCTTCAGAGCTCACTTTGGGGAAGAGAAGACATTTCTGCAGGGGGGCGAATGGATGGAGAGCGAGTCTATTCCTGTGCTTTTCCTTCCGCGGGCCGATCTCCTCTCTCGCTTCCTGCGTCTTCACCGTGCTATCAGGCGCCCACGGGGTGAACTCCCCCTCGTATTAAGACGAGTCCTTTCGAGAGGAATAATCAGAATCTCTGCTTCTCTCCCTCGCCGAATGCACTCGTCATCTGCCCAGACTAACGTAAGGAGATTATCTTGGCAACAGCAAAGCTGTCGTCTAAACTCGTTAATTTAATCCCCTAATCCGCCGATAATTGGCGAGTCTGCAACTGACATTTCGCTGCACGTTTCATATCAAAGAAAATAAAAAGGATGGCTCGGTGAACCCGGCCCAGACTCAGACAGGCTCGAGCATTAGCGTCGGCTGCTAACAGCAGGGGCGCTAACCTGTGCTGAATCCAAGAACTTGAAAATCATCGCCGTCCAGGGGAACTTTTCACTTTTTTGATTAGTTATTGACGTGGCCCAGGGACACGGCTTTTCAAAGCTGACAATGAGCCATTTGATCCCTGTTCCTCCTGTGATGGGGCTTTGAGGGAAAACTTTGCAGACGAAGCCTGCAGGGCGAGGTATTTCAAAGCAGGCTTTTCTTCTCAATGACTGAACGGAGTATAAGACGATTGAAGAAAACTTCCATTTGGGCATTCGCGTCTCTGATTTAAAACCACGCTCCTTTACAACACAGATAACCAGATTCAAACGAGAAGAGTCAGAGAGGGTGGTGTGTTTTCGGGCATATTTGCAAAGTTTTTTTTTTTTTTGGACTACACTCGCCAAAACCAAAAAGAAACAAAGTTAACAGCTCCCAGTTCCCAAGATGAGTAGGTTAATCAGTCAGGTTAACATTTCCCAGACTCTGAAACAGCTTGCCAGATGTCTTATTTATAGAAGCAGCTTTTCATCATGAGTCCAGAGAGAAAGAAAGATGGAATAAAGTGATGTGCTCTGAGACAATCGGAGTCTGATGTCGGAGACAAGATGTCAGAAATCTTCAAGTTACAGCTTTACCTCTGACTGACCTCCAACACTTCTGGAAGGAGTCTCCAGTGTTGAAATGTTAAACCAACATTTCTCCTCACATATCAAACATGACACACATTTAACTCATTTGTGTTTGATTCAAGTCCCTGTGAACGAGCTGCGACTCCAGAAACGATCGCGAGCTGAAACAAGCCCAAGCATCAACCTGTGGTTTGAAACTTGACGAATGAGGAACACAAGTGAAGAACGTTGTTCTTGCACTCTGACACTGCAGAAAAGTTTATCGACTCGTGAAAAACGTTGCATGACTGAGGAATGTGTGAAGCGTGGACCAGTTGTCGAGCTGCTTTTTAAAATCAGTTGGTTACATTGTGAACCATGTTGAAAAGCAACTTGCGCAAGTGAAATCAGCAGGACATGAGGAAAAATGGCCAAGAATCTGCTGCATGGTAAGCAAAATCCTCACACAACCTCCTCTTGCCTCACAAGAACTCTGACCACTTCTGACTCATCAGTCGTGATTTGCGAGTGTGTTGTATGCACGAGATCTTGGCTGTAAACCACTCTGGAAGGCCTTGGCGTGTTGCCACGTCTGGTCCGTGTCTCTGCAAGCCCCAGTTCACCAATAAATCCCCTCCTTTTCATGCTCTTTCACTCCTTTCTTTTCTCCAAACGGCTCGTGTTTGTTTCCCCCTCTCTCTCCATCCCATCCTGCCAGGATTAGATGGGATGTTCCTGAAAAGAAACAAAGCCTTTTAGCCTTCACTCTTTTTTTTCCCCCCTGACCCAACCACAGCCGCTGTTTTCTTTCTGCATCTGTTTTAACAGTTTCCTTTGATGGGTTTCGTTCCCTCCTCAAAAGAGATCACAAGTCTTCCACAGACCTCCTCTACGAGCAGTTCTTATTTCTGGCACTCAGACCTTTGTGAAGATTTGTTTCCCCCAGTGCATTCTGACAGCGCAATGATTTTTCGCATTGTTGAGACAAAACGCTTGGTGCAGGAGTGCAGTCTTGTGTCTCGCCTTAATTCTGGTTTCCGTACGTGTGTACGTGTACGCACCATGACGGCACAATCTGTTGGTGTTACAAACACACTGTGGCCTGGGAACAGCTTGATCGTAGATATCGTAATAGAAGAAGCAATTGCAACATCAGGATTTTTCCTGAGCTGTAATCCTGGATGTTGCGTGTTCTGGAAGTGGCCGGAACATTGGGAGAAGCCATGGTCTAATGGTAAAGGAAGCAGCTTTGAGACCAAAAAGTTGCAGGTTTGATTCTCTGGACCAGCAAAAATGGCTGAAGTGCCCTTGAGCAAGGCACCTAACCCCCACCTGCTCCGGTTATGCTGTGCATTGCTCTGGATAAGAGCGTCTGCTAAATGCCTGTAATGTAATATAACATTAATCCCAGTCTGTTTTCCAGTGCAGCTCAAAGCAGGCAAATTCTCCATAATCCTGCATTTTGTTGACAGATTACCAAGTGAGCCGTGAATTTGGTTACTCTTCTTGCCAAGGTACCACATGAGCCAAAGAGGGGTATGTGGGTGGAGTAAGAAATAGTGCAGAACACTCACTGGTCAGAGAATGGCCATGATTCCGAGAGCCTTTTCCCCCCAGCCGATATCGCAGAATGATCTCAAGTCGTAGAGGAGTGACAGTTTTATTCCCCCCCAGTACAGTTTTCTTGCCTCTGACATCAAGCCTGTTTTTCGGCCTCTTACCTGTAATCCAGGTAAAGTTCACCTTCTTTTACTTCCAGTCAATCCCAAATTGGTGTTGTAACCCCAACCTGGTACACCGTATCCAAGTTTGCGCTCAATCTTCTCGCTTGTGATGAATTCTTATAGTACTGGCCTTTATTTGCGTCACTCGCTGTAATTACAACAAGTTCACCCTGAGGAAGACATAAGGAGGTGCCTTGTAAACCGTGCCATCAAATCGTCGATAGCTCACTCGCTGAGCTAATTCTCTGGCAAAACTGCAGTGTATAGCTGCAATGCATTCTGGGACTTTGAGACCAATGTTTGTCCCCAGGTCTCCATGACTTGCATCCTGGATTTCTCAGAAACATGGAAAACATCGAGTGAGAAAAGAAGTTTCATTTTCAGGAAGCGACAGTGAAACCTGACCATTATCGCTTCAGTTTGAGGTCATAACGGTGTTCGCGATGTTTCAGCATGACACAAAACAGTTAACTTCACAGGAAGAACAAAAGTATAATCAGCAACCCATAAAGGGAGTTTTGTCTCAAAGTGACTACGGTGGTTCTCTAGAAATCTGATTACCCAGCAACGGGATTGTGTACAAAACAAAATCCAGCAGGTATGATATCTTGCGAACGTCTGAGGGAGATGGGGAAAAAAACCACGAAGCGACAAATGTCCTGTTTATTAACGTATTGAAGAAATTCATATTACTCAGTAAGTCTCAAAGTTACTCACTTATGTGCAAGCACACTTTAAATGAGAGAAAAGTAAAAGACAGAAGGGCCAACGGGTGTGGAATGGCGACACACACCCCTTTTAACACAAGCCTTTACAGTGTTAGCACAGTGTTTTACAGTTTCCTCCCGAGCTTCGCTCAACACAGCTCTATTTTCCAGATTTTGCCCATAAATCAGCCAGTGATCTGAGACTCCGAGACATTTTAACACATCCTGTACGGATAAAATTACACGAGAGAGACTGTAAAAAAAAAAAAAAATCTAAATAAATCCACACATCTGGGCTGAGAGGTGAGAATCTGCACAATAAGACATTCTCCAAAACGTACAATTCTTATTCTTTAATATAAGAAGGGCTGATTTTTTTTTGTTTTTGCCAAAAATTCCTGTTTATTCCCAAAATCCAAGATAATATTCTGAAAAGCTTTCATAACGTCCCATTCGTCTCCTTCCTGCTCTGTCTGAGAGCCAGATGGAAAAAATTGCAGGATTAAAGACCTGGTTCTGAGATCCGGGCATGAAGTGAAATTTCTGTGACTTAAAACGGCCAAAAATTAAACGTGCAGGAAAAAAAAAAAAAAAGATTCACACGGCAACTTTTCCTCTCCAACATTCTGGACAGGTTGTATGTGTAAAAAAAAAAAACTATGCAGTGTGCTGTTATCGGACAAATATTTCTATCACACAACGGTGATGAGTTTCCGACAGTCGCATGTTGCCAAGTGTTTTATTTCTCTTCCAGCACACAAATCTGCCAACGATTACAATTATTTACCAATCAAAGAACTACGTCATACTTTTTCCCTTCTTTATAGTTACAGTTAATGTTCGTGAAACAAGTTAGTTCCTGTTGTCACTGATGTTATAGCAGCGATAAACGGTCATTCCCTCTCCAGCCTCTCTCTATTCTCTCTCAAAGACAAAAAGAAAAAAAAAAATCATTTTGCAGCTTGCGATTTTATCAACAGGCTGTCAAGCATAAACTCAGAAAACGCCAAGTTTCAGCTTTCGCTCTGACCGTTCCAACACACTGACACTGGAGACTCCTTCCAGAAATGTGACAAACATCTCTTTACTGAATAAAAACCTCACCATATCAATGATTAGCTGGTATTTTGACCATCTGTTACGATAGAAACGATAATATATTCGAACGAGCGCATTAATCCAAACATGTGATTGGTCAGAGTGGCTGTTTTAGAAAACTCATCGACACTTTGCGACCACTCAGAGTCCTGTGATGTGAAGCTGAATGAAGAAGATCTGGAATACATTTCTTACATGACTTTTTTTTTTTCCTCGCAGTAAACACACTTCAAAATCGCAGAATTTTGTCTGGGGCTGAAATATTTTCCAAACAAACAAACAAACAAACAAACAAACAAACAAACAAACAAAAAGCAAAGTGGGAGAAGATGGTGTGAAAGGTTCTCGCAGGCCTCCACGACTGATGACGGATGAAAAGCAGGTGAACAAAACAAAGCAAACACTCGAGCGTCTGCAGGTTCCATCCTGTTCTCAGTGTTCACGAGGCGTTCCTCAGGAGAAGTGGAGTCACCTCCGAACAACAAAGTCCAACGCTCGGAGACACAAACTTTCAAACGGTTGAGCTGGAGAGAGCCGACTCCTCACTTTATACTTCAGCCTGAGTGAGGAAGAAGACGAGGTCAAGGTTTTGGATTTTTCTGTCTAGACGGCTTTTCATCTCACCGTGGAGGATTTAGTGTTCCTTCAGGCACGGAGAAGAGCGCAGGATGAAAGGACGGGGTTTTCCCCAAAGCTGGACTACAGATTAGCGCCTTGCAGGCTCCTCCAGGACCTCCTGCTCCTCTGGAACATGGAGAACGTGGCCAGAAGCTCTGAACATCTCCTCAGAGTGCGTTCATGGCTCACGGCTCGCTGACTAACACGCTAACTTCTGAATATGCAGGTTCACTCGAAGCCTGGAGGACGGCTGATCGACGATTATTTATGTTCCGTTCAACTGAAGGTTGCGTTTGAAGGTGTGCGTGGAAGATACACTCGTCGAGTATTTTTCCAGGGTTCTGCTTTGCAACATTGACAAGCAAGATCTCACACTCTATATCGGCCACGCAAACACCATCACGTCTGTATACACCCAGCGGCCACTTTCATAGGAACGTGTTCTTGATTCTAAGATGCCTGTTCTTGGCTGCAGGAGTGGAACCCAGTGTGGTGTTCTTTCTGCCGTTGCATGCTGAGATGCTTTTCTGATCACCACGGTTGTAAAGAGTGATTATATGAGTTACGATATACTTCCTGGAAAAAAAAAAGCTCGAACCACCTTGACTGCCCCTCTCTTATCAACAAGGCATTTGTTTATTTCCACCCACAAAACTGTTGCTCACTCACTCGATGGATCTTTGTTTTTCGCACCATTCTGTGTAAACTCGAGAGTTGTGTGTGAAAACCCCAGGAGGACATCAGCAGCTTCTGAAACACTCAAACCCATACCACGGCGAAACAAAGTCACACGAAAGCATGAACCGAAGCTCTCGATTTGCATCTGCGTGATTTTGTGCTGCTGTCGAGGGATCGGCCGATTAGAGAACTGCATCAAACAGAACAAGAGGCGGCTGTATGACGGTTCCTAATCAAGTGGCCGATGACTGTACCCCACAAACACGACGAGTCCACTGTGGGCGTGTCCCAAACCGCACACTCTCTCGTCACGGCATAGGCCACATGAGTGAACCCTTCCAAGCGAGCAAGCGTGGGTCAGTAAACCAGTCAGTCAATAAAACAAAGCAAAGAATAAAAAGTAAAATAAAAGGAAATCATTTAAAAAGGAAAATAAGGGCGTGAGAAAGTGGAGGGGTTCAGCTGGTTTCCAGTGCAGCGGAGGAAGAAAAGGAGTCTTTTAGGAATAACTGATGAATATTTCAGCTTCTCTCCTAAACCCGAGAAAACAAACCGTACAATATCCAAATGGGCTTTTTCTCCCCCCTCAGCTGAAGCCATTAGAGCACATTTCCATATAAATTGTTGCGCTGCTAAACAAGCTCGTGTTATTGCAGTGTAAAGTTGATTCGGTGGCGCAGCTGGCTTCTCCGCCTCACTGTAATTATGTGTGTGTGTGTGTGTGGGCATTGTGTCTCCTGCCTGCTGCACAATCTTCTCGTTACTCATGCAGATCAATTAGCGTACCGTACCGTACCCCTCCCCCCCCCCCAACACGCGCGCACGGATGACGGAGGTGATGGTGATCAGAAACGTGATTTCACACATCACACCTTAAATCCTGCAGACACGGAAAATATCAAGTCGAGTTCTTCTCGTCGTTTAATTGCAGCTGCTCGTGGAAGATGATTATGGCAGTTCGCTGCTAGCATAAACGCACGCTAATCAAATTGATAAGCAAGTCTGTCGCGGACGAACAGCAGCAGGATTGGGGGGGAGATACAAACAAACAAAATTCGCTCCAGTAAAATTCAAATCAATCATCCAGACTAGTGTCAGTAAAACTATCAGTCAGACCTGGAATTTAATCCTGAAACAAACATCTGTTTAAAAATTAATTCAACTTTAATTGAATTTAATTGTGGTTTCAACCCCCCCCCAAAAAAAACCTTCCAAAAGCACAGGATCTGTTCCACAGACTTTTAATTCTGTAAAAAGTTCAGTCTTTCAAAATCACACGAAATATTAATGAGCCTTTACATTGACATTCTTATTTATTTTATTATAAATTATCCATTTCCCCTGAAGTAAACAGTCGTTCATCAAATCATTTCGCTGAAAATACTTCCTCTGTTTTGGCTTTTATATTTCATTTTCGCTCCATAATTAGTTTCACATTCATTTTGTTTTATTTCTTTCTTCATTTGATTCTTTAAAAGTGTTGAACGTTTGCATGGATTTGAATATTGAATTAATATTCATGAGTATTTTGAGTTTTTAGTCGTGCTGTTTTGTCTGAGGAAGAGCTGAGTGAGGAACTAAAAAAAAACCAAGGTGTGAAACTTCTTTATATTCATGAAAATAATGTAAAAATAATCAGAGACTATTTCTCTCTCTGTGGGTGTCGGTCAGACTCAACACATTTAACTCCTCCTTCCCCGATTCGTTCCTCATATTATTCTTCAGATAAGTGAACAATAAACTCAACTCGATTTAGGATTCGGCTACAGAACAGAAATAAATACACCAATCTACAACCCCGATTCCAAAAAAGTTGGGACAAAGTACAAATTGTAAATAAAAACGGAATGCAATAATTTACAAATCTC
>JANZLB010000024.1:1320681-1330951 GCA_026167865.1 Notarius quadriscutis | reverse complement strand
TGATTTTGGGGGGGGGTGTGAGAACTACATCCTGTGCACAAACGATGATTTCATGACCTTGATTTAGTGCATTGTTGCCACACTGCCGTCAAAGTACAATAAAAAAAGCAGCTTAAAATGCAAAATAATGGAATGAGAGTTATTTTAAACATTTACTTCACTCTGAGCAACTCCGGGGAGGGGTCAAAGGAAGGTCAATGAAATGGCTCTTCGTGTTGCACGTTGGATTCATGCAGCCAGAACAGATTTAAATCATCCGCGACAGAAACATCATGGTCGTGGAACCTTCGCATTTCTAACAAGACCTTAAAAGCTGATGGATTTAAATCAGAAGATAATGGCGAGGACGTGTTCATGGGAACATGAAAGAAATGTAATTTTCTGAAACAAATGCTGGTTTAGTCGAACAACAGTGAGACAGGTCTGCATTTACTTCAAGGACAAGAGGATCTTATGCAGAGAGTGAGTGAGAACTTTATTCTGATTTTACTTCTGCACGGCGAGTGAATGAGAAAACCCAGACGACTTGGAGTTCCAGCGTGGGCCGGCGAAGATTGCAGAGTTTGGCGTGACTCTATGGAAAAGATAAAACTCTTTTGAAGATCTGGACAAATCAGACCTTGCTAAGAACTTAATCCACAAACAAATGACACAGCGCACAAACACCGCGGACTGGAGACTGGGACAAATACTGAGCACTGAAAGCAATTCATGACGATGAAGTAAAAAAGAATGATTGGTTGCCAGGTCAAGAAAAAGGTACATTAATGTAAAAAAAAAATCATCATTTTCAAAATGTTTTGATGATTACCAACAGGAAGCGCGCTCATTTCTGGAAAGCAAGACTCCGTAATGGTCGATGAGACGCAGCTCTGAGAGTGCGAGTGTTTAAAATAGAAAAGGCTCAAATCATGGTGGATGAAGAGGCACAATCACGGCGTCGAAAATGAACTCCAGTAAAAAATAACTCGTGGAACGGAAAATCATTCCCGTGCTGTTGGGAATTGTCAGATGTAGTGGGTAAAGATGTTGTTTTTCTTCACCCCTGACCTCATCGTAGGCTGGTGTGCTTGCCCAAGGCCTTGCCCATCTGTCTTGGCATTAAGATAATTTTGTTTCCACATGTTCCGTATTCCTTCCTGACCTATTCCACCAACGCTTTCAGAAAACCAGCGGAGCACAGCAACAGCTCCGGTCCGACTCTGTGCTGCTGGTTTAATTTCCCTTGGTTAAAGACAGCATGGGCGAAGGCGGCGAGCTGTCAGGGTGAACACCTGTCCGCCTGGGAACACCAACATTCCAGGATATCATCCCAATTTATCTCCACTAACCCTTTTCCGACACATGGGGCTAATTATGCCAGAACATTTTTTGGGAGGGGAAACCTTCTCCATCTGCTTCCCAGAACTTATTCATGAGCATTCAGCGCATCCGTCCAACGATAATGAGACGTCGCAATTCGTTACGAAAGCCGAGCCATTTATCACGGGGAAGTGGACGGGTCCTGCGGATACAACGGCCGAAACGTGCCGAGTGCCAGAACGGGCCGGTCTGCGAGTCTGGCTGTCGCTCCGCCCCGCCCCCTGCGGTCTCCTGCGCGAGCCAGACACTCATTACTATTTGGAGGAGTTATTAATGTGACACGCTCACCGTTCCACCCCCTACAGCTCTGCTCGGAGCCCGAGCCATCTTTAACAGGAGCAGGAGAGAGATCCGCAAACTCCCTCAACGCTTTCTTTGTTGGGATTAACGACCAGGGCTGTAAGTTAATAATCAGAACCGGAACGACGACGACATCACGCTTGGCTGAGACTCGTGTGCCGTGATGACAAGAAAGCAGAACATCTCGGCATCTGTTTCATCAAGACGAGAAATCTGTTTCAATGTCAGACATTTACATTGTGTGGAAATGTGATGGTTAAAAAATAAATAAACATGGTGCACATTTCCACCTTTTTATCCTGAATTAATCCGGACAAATCTGCCACCGACTGAACTGTAATGAGGGTAACGATCCTGACCCGGTGTCGAGAATGCATTAACAACCCTCATCGCCGAGAGTACGCTTCATCCCACAAAGTACCCGATTCCTTCACCGAGAGAAAAATCTCAAGTTCTACTAAATGGTGACTATTCTTTCCTGCGAAATTCTGAAAGGTGAATGAACTCTGAAGAGCTAAAAAGGATGAAAATGAAGACTGAAGACAAGCACGGGAATGAAATTAGAGCAAGGAACCTCACACGCCCTCTTTCGCATCTCAAAACAGAAACGACACGATCGAGAAGGAGATCAAAACTAAAAAGCGTGGTGGAGAACGGGTTTAACAGGACAGAGGCTGGACTGCATCGTGTGTTTTTGTCTCAGTGTTTTGCAAATCGATGGCGAGAAGCTCCTCCAACGTGGCGGAAACGTGTTGAAACATAGCACAGGATACATGAAGCGTGGTGGTGGTAGCACCACAGCTCTTTCTGCCCATCTCTGGATCTGTAATCTCCCAAATCAGTCCTGAAGAGGTCGGCTTTAACTCGGACTGCGAGAAAGCGCTGATCCTGGAGACTCCTTCCATACGCGTCACATCAATGTTGAAAATATAAACCTGCGATCTGAAGATGCTGTTCCAGAAACACCTCCTGACCACTCAGAATTTCAGATGTAAGGCAAGTCTTTCCTCTGAGGCGTGTACGGATTGATCAGGATCCCTGAGCAAAAGGAATCGGATACGGAGCAGTTCGTTAAGAACGTGGAGACCTTTTGATGATGGATGTCCCGGAGGGTAAGGAGGACAGGGGTTCAGATAAAGATCTGCTGCTCAAAAGGCAAAGATCGATCTCCTGAGGCTGACGAGGATTTAAAAGAGTAACGGTTGATGGCGTTTCGGTTTCTCAACATGACAAATCAATGACCAGCGTGAAACTGGAAAAGTGAACTCGATACAGAATGGCACCGTTTTTAAAACTTTTTAAATCTTTGCAAGATACATGATAAGAGACACAACAAAGCTGTGATGATCCACAGGACGTCTTTTCGTTTTTATCATCGAGTTTCTAAATATTTTACTCATTCATTCACGTATTAGTTTTTAAAATCATGATTATTTTTGTTGATGTCTGTAAGCTCTGGTGAAGGACGACGTCGAGAAGGGAGGCAAAGTAACGAGCAAAGCAAATTAATCATTCTGAATTCAATAATATTCCAATACATGATCTTTCTTTGAAGCTACTAATCCCACTTAACCGCACAAGAGCGCTCACGTCCGATTTTGACAGAACTGGAGCAGGTTCCACGGCTTTGATGACACCGTCTTAGTTCTTGGCTGCTGAAGGAAAATAAAATCCCATCATGAGGCTTACTGAGGTTAAAATCCACTCTTCAATGATTTTTCCAAGTAAACACCAAGCCGTGTTTCCTGGACGAGCCCCGGGCATGTTGTGGAGACGTGCCTGACCACGTTCTCAACATGTCCTGATGCTCGAGAAGGGGTCCGCGACCAAGACCTGATTTATTCCTTCAGTCGCAGAAATAATTTATTCAGTGATGCTTCTCAAAATTACATCATTCTAAAAAAGGCAGAATATCAGCAGGGACGAGAAGGCAGAAGGTGCGAGAACTTCCTCGAACTGTTTCCTTTTAAAATTATGCGTTATGATGCAATCGGCAGCAAATTCACTTTCATTTTTGGTAAACAATTTATGATTCCTTGTTAAAAGACTCCAGCTGTTTTTGCGAGATCACTCGCCACTCATCACGCACAGGAAGAAGCTGCTTCTGTTGCAGAAAGTCAGCCGTGTCGTGAATTTTATCAAAACGTCTGTCGAATATCGGATGAACAATTACGGAGAAGGAATCCGATGTACAAGCGAGAAACCACACCGAAGATCTGTTCAGGTAAAATACGGCGTGACGAAGTCGAGTCGATGTTTATTCCGCACGCTTGATAAAGATTTGCTTTCCTTCATCACTGGATAAAATGGATGAAATTCTTCATTCCGAACAGGAAAAATTACAATCTTTGGCAAACTGCTGTGGTAGACGGAGAATAAAACACTCGGGGACGTGATGTGAGATGAACTTGAGTTTTCTCTTCACTGTTTCTTTCAATTACTGAAATACAATTTAGATTTTTTTTTTTTAAATCCTGGATACACGGCTTGGAAATGTTCATGATGACAATTTTTGCTTCAGAAAAAAGTGCATATCGATGGAAACGTGGACAGCCAATCAGGTTACAGGCTTCATGATCGTCAAGCTCGAGGACAGAAAGGATCTCGGACACTGTGTGAGACGTGGGCGGAGTCTCTCGGGCTGAGACTGGCAGGTTTGTCCGTCACCACTTCTCCGGTCTGTGTGTTTGGAGAACTAAGTGTGCCACTCGGTTGGTTGGTTGGTAAATCCTGAGCAAACAAAACCCCAAAGCGATGAGTGGGGCCTGTCATGCAGCTCCGCCGTGGAGCCTATACCCCCTGACCGTCTGCCAGTGGTAAAGCCAAAAACGAGGAATATCCTAAATCCGAGAGTGGGAAGTCTCTGGAACGGGATGCTGTTTACTTTATCCGTCGCCGATTCCAAGAGAAACAAACAAACAAAGAAACGTAACTCTGTTTAATTCACCTCCATCCACATGGTGTTCTGTTCGGGGCTGTAAGGCGATGGGGAAAGGTTATGTTTTGGGCCAATCGACGAAAACAAAAACGCCAGAAAACGCACTTCAGAACCCAAACACAAATGCTCACTCACCACATGAGCCGGGACCTGCTCCATTTTGGCCGCGGGAGTTCCGGGTCGTGGGTAGAACTGGTTGATGAAGAGACTCGGGAATCGGTACTTTCTCACGAGCTCCATCGTCTGCTGGAAATCCTCGTCCGTCTCTCCCGGGAAGCCGCAGATGATATCGGTGGCGATGGTGATGCCTGGAACCCTGCGAGAAACAGAACCACGGAAAATCATGTGAATAAAACACTTAACAGAAAATAATCAGTTATTAGATTAATTACTCCGTGATGAGAACGTGTCGCATTTTCCTATAAAGATGCTTTCAGACACCAAGTTAAAAAAAAAAAAACGCACACACATCAAAAGATACAAATACTCTTTTCCTGGAATCTCTGAGGTCCGACCCGACAACTTTCCCTTCATCAGAAATGCGCAAGGACAGGAGATCATCTAACCTCGGATCATCAGCGAACCAGCAGACGGGCGTATAAAACTGCATCAGGAAGAGAACCGAAGATCCTACAAGGTCTCACTGGGACCGTTCTCCACTCGAGAACCTTATTACCAGCCTCCACAAGCATCGACTGGCCGCAGCCACGCTGATTAAATTAGGCTTTCTGCTGAAGAATCGCTTCATCGATTTCCTTTCGCATGTATCCCATTATGATCGATCATCGACCGACGGGAAAGGAAAACAACTCCAAGGCTCGCTCAGACAAGTCCGATCAAAAAAGACTGAGAGTAATTAATGCTTCAGGAGAAAAGTCAGCCAGCAGTCGATGTGTCTGCGCCCTTTCAGCATTTATTAGCTCATCGACGGCGCTTGTTGTCTCAGCGAGAGCAAAATGTCGCAGCCCTGTGAATTACATTTGCATTTTGTGCGAAGATGCCTGCAGAACTGGGAAAAAAGAAACACTGGATCTGTTTAAGATCAGACTTTGCTTCGTTTTTCGAAAAAGTGCTCGTTTTCGACGGGATATCTCGCAGATATTGTACATGCAACAAAGCAAACAAATCACATCTCCAAGCTCACGCAAGTGTCAGGCAAGGTCATTTTCTACGCAAGTGAAGGACAAGGAGCTGCGACTTCAGCGAAATTTCAACTTCCTCAATTCAATGCAAATTAAATCCAAAGGACTGTTTCGAATGATTTGACACCCTCCCAACTTCAGTTCTGGAAAAATTTAAGAATTCTTCTCTTATCTACGACTTCTCATGAAATGTGTCGCAAGATATTCCAAAGAAAAACTCGGAGGACACTCAGGAGAGCAGAGTGCATACCTCCACCAAGCCACACATTATCAACATCAAAATCAAAATCACCTGAACTGTGGATGAAACGAAAGCTGTCCACCAAATTTCATCCAAATCCGTTCACAAATTTTTGAGTTATATTGGGGACAAAAAAAAAAAAAATCCTGGATCCACATACTGTACATATCTGGATTTGCATCAAAATGTAATTAATTGTTCTTTGGCCCATGAATCACCTTTCTTTAAAATTTTATCACAACACGTTTGCTACTTTTTGAGTCATGCTGGGAACAAACCAACCAACCAACCAACCAACCGGAGGAGAAACGATAACCTCCTCAAACAAAGCTGATGAAGGTAATAAAGCTTCGAAGGAAGTCGCAGAGAGCATTGGTGTGTCTGCTGAGTGTACACGGCGACTACAGCGAGCTCCCTTTGCTAAGCTAATCTGAGAACAAATCAACGACAAAACTGAGCATCTAACATGTCAAGCCAAAAAATAACGATGTACTGCGTCGTTTTATTTGTGTTCATCTCCCTCGCTTAGAACGCGATCTGTCGCTATTGCGGTTTCTCATCAGAAGTGAAACGAATGCTGGACAGGCCACACCCAAGTAACAAATACAACAGCATCCTATTACCAAGAATTCTTAGCCATCCAAGGAACCCTGGTGGAACAATTTTGAATTTTGACTGCACTCACGATGCCAATTAACCTTCAGGACATTGAGACCATTTCCAGCTTTCATGCAGCGCTTCAGTTCTTCCTGTTTGCTTGGAACAAAACAGATTTGCAACTTGCCCAGAGCGCTGTGCTGTGCATGACAACTGGAATCATTTCAGGTACGGATCAGATCACTGCCACACACAAAGGATCTCAACGCAATTTCCCAAAACCCCCCGTTCTCCGTTCCGTCTGCGCCTGTATTCCTGCATGACCGTCAACGACGCTGTCTTAAGTTTGTTCGTAATCATGTTAGTCTGAGCGGCACGTTTCCCGCAGATAACCTTTGACCGACTGATCCATCCCTGCTTCCAGGCAGCACGAATACCCGAGCGCATCCTCGGGGAGTTAGGAATCCTTGACCTCTCATCTGCGAGTCGGCACTGGAGAGACTGGTGGAGGATTTAAATGTTCAAACATTCGGATTTCCACTTCCGGTGGTCATGGCAGCCATGATTGGGATATAAGATTTAAAAGAGGGGAAGAAAATTGGATCCAGCGGTACAAGGTGACCGAGCTTCATCACGGAGTTGGGTTTCAATTCAAGAGTTTGAGTTGGTAAACATGCAAAATCGAGACGAGCAGGCTCAGCTTCATTCCTCCATCGATTTCTGCAAAGATTCTTCCATATTCGTAAACACAACACTCACATCATCCGAGCTATTTGCTTATTCGCCGTCCTCACATCTCAAACGAGATACAAGATGCTCAGAATGGGGGGAAAGGCAAATGTGCATGCCGTTAGTGATCACTGTTCGACGAAGCGTGGTCAGGGCCATTCAGCAAACACTTCTGAAAGGTTGTTCTATTTCCAACACAATGAGGCATACAGAAATGTCCTGAGACCAATTATTGAGGCAAGCTGTCCTCAGAGGCTCAGTGCTGGATGGATAATATTCACCGTGCCTCGTTAGATTGAGCTCCAAGCCTAAGATGGGCCAAGCTCGGACGTTAGCCTCTGGTGGTTATTGTAATGGGTACGTATCGCATAATGGAGAAAAATATCGAATACCAGTTGTCATATTAGCAAAGACCGCATCATGAATGTGTGGAATGACGAGGCTGGCGTGTACAGGACTGAAATGGACTTGTGTAGAAAGAAAGTGGTGATGGCTTGATTTGTTTTGTCCAAACAGGTACTCCGCTAACAAATGACCTCATGAAAAACTCTTGCATCAAGTGAAACGGGACGACGACCAGCTTCGTCGGTGCATTTTAAAACACCAGATGCATCCGTGTTCTTGCGTCTCGCTCTCTCAAGAGGTAAGGAATCTCTAGCTCATCACAGAGTGGCGGAAAAAAAAAAAAAGAGAGAACGCAACAGAGAGGGAAGGCAAGCCGTGGACTCTTTCTCAAATCCATTACCTTCTCTCCACCTCTTCAGGCCCTCTCTAAAGAAAGGATTGAAGAGGGGGTGAAAAAAAGTGGTAATCAAAAATGATAGACCTGGCAGCTCATTTCCTCGGGTCTGGCAGATGGAAGACTCTTTAATGCACCGCTGGCTTGTCAGCCACGACTGCATGGCTCTTTGGATGCGCCATAATACAGCCAGTTTAACTGTGATTACGGAGCGTCTCTGCTCTCGCTCAGTCCACGGTTACACAGAACTACAGCCCAAACCGAACAAGCGCATGGTGGTGCCTGCTGAAACCTTTCCTTCAAATATTTCCAATCTGGAACAGCAGCGTGCACAGGACGTTATCGTGAACGTGACCGTTTCTCCTGTTTATATCAGCTCATCCACAGAGACTCGTCCGGAGAACGAGCCACAGAAACGGAATTGAAAAAAAAACAACAACAAAACATCTAATCCTTGGGATGGTGAAGTTCTCTGGAAGGAGATGTTCATTTAACATTCAGGGAAGGAGCTGCTCGTGTGAGCGCTTTGTAAAGCTGTAACTAAATGGAAAGATGAGGGAAAGACCGTTTCTAGCCATGAAAATGTAAATGAGAAAAGGAATTAAAGACAACTACGGACAGATAAAGAATGACACCATTTCATGTTTGAATTTGTAAAAGAAAAAAAAAAAGGTCATCGTTAGCAAATTGCTTTGGTTTACGAAGATTAAAACACCTGCTGAGACAGGAAAACAATCAACCAACCAATCTCCTTCAGGGTGTTCCCAAGAGCTCCGCTTCATC
The DNA here is from genome assembly GCA_026167865.1 of Notarius quadriscutis. Lineage (NCBI taxonomy): Eukaryota > Metazoa > Chordata > Actinopteri > Siluriformes > Ariidae > Notarius > Notarius quadriscutis. The sequence goes on along the minus strand of JANZLB010000024.1, from coordinate 1,322,120 downwards.
ACGCGACCATGTTCATCATTTTCCCCACTGGACCTGCAGGTTGGACAGCGTGGTGAGAACTCGTTCTCTCGAGATACGACGTGCCTGGTTCATGGGGCTCGAAAAAGTCCAACCAATCAGCTTCATGGAAATGGCCTTGACGGATTCCTTCCTCGTGTGCAACCAGGAACTCTGCTCACCCGCCAAGTCAGAATGGAGGTTCCTCCGAGACTCATTTGATGGTGGAGAGATAATGCTCCTGCTGCTCCAAGCATCACTCTGAGTGCATCTCAGGTACACCCTGACAGTTCCTGCTCCATCCGTCAATGAGCAATCTCGAACGCAGGACACACTGCTTGGCTTTTGTTGATGCAACTGGATTTAATTCCACTTTCGCCAGAAAGACGCCAACCTGAGCGTTTGGATCGTCCTGAATTTACAAGTCCTTCACTCCCCTGGGCCTGTGGATCAGGTGCTGTCCACCATGACACCTTCCTCATTACAGGAGGCTATCAACCTTTACCTGCGCCAAAGGTGTGAAAATACATCATGCTGGACAACACCTCCTGACAGTGCTTCGGATGAGAAGAAGAGCAGGAGGGAACACTGAGAGAACGAAGGGTAGGCAGCTCCATTTCATCCACTAATGAACTCCAGCTGGGGCGTCCCGGAGGAGACCTGACAAACATTCGACCGTGCTCTCTGGAATTGAGCGTGATGGAAAGGGCGACTCGCCTGACGGCATCCTGCATCGAGTGGTTTTGCATGGGATCAATCTTGCTCATCACGGATGCAATGAAAGACTGAGGAATGGTGTGAAAAATCCAAGTGGGCTTGAAGCTCACTGATACAGCCAACCAACAGACCGAAGAGGAGTTTCTCCACGCTTCTCTTGATTATTTTAGGTTTGTTCCATCAGCATTCAATTCCCAGCAGAACCAAGGCAACAACCCTGGAATAACGTGTGGTCCAGGGAAGGGGTGGGTGGGTCACGGGGAAATTCAGACAAGACAAAACAGAGGATCTCTCTGATGGGATTTTCGTCCTGGCTCACTCCGACATGTCGAATGTTTTATGATCTGCACAGACGCGTGTTTGGGAAGACGACGCTGCGTTTTTCCTTCTCGAGAATGAGCAATGCCTGACTCCACGTCATGTATACCCTCACCGGCCACTTTATTAGGAACACCCAAACGTTCATCCACCTGCTGTTTTCTGCGGTTCTTTAATCAGCCGATCACTCGACAGCAGCACAGTGCATCACGTCATGCAGATACAAATCAGGAGCTTCAGTTCATGCGTTCGTGTGACTTTCTTTCGTTCACTGTGGTCTGGGTGCTGGTTTGAACCAGATGAGTATTTTTGGTTGGAGTATTTCAGAAGCTGCTGATCTCCTCCTGGGGTTTTCACACACAATAAACAGTCTCGAGAGTTTACACAGAATGGTGCGAAAAACAAAA
>JANZLB010000024.1:1304867-1320547 GCA_026167865.1 Notarius quadriscutis | reverse complement strand
CTCATATAATCACTCTTTACAACCGTGGTGAGCAGAAAAGCATCTCAGCATGCAACAGCAGAACACATTGGGTTCCACTCCTGCAGCCAAGAACAGGGATCTTCGAATCAACAACAAGCTCCTATTAAAGTGGCAGGTGAGGGTATATCTGGCCTGAATGGACAGTCTGGTAAAAATTGTGTTCTATTCTGTAGGAAAAGAGATTTTCTTGAACTTCATGAGACTCCATGAAGCGCTCACTCTTTTCCACCATCTCATATTGAAACCAGAACGAAACCAAGTGTAAAACACGGAACAATAAATGAAAGATGATGTTGAAAAGGACGTCGCAGGGACTTTGAGGTCAGTTATTGAGTTCCCTACGCAGATACAGCCAACAGACATGTTATGGTCATGTGACCTTGTGTGACCACGCCCCCTGCACAATCAACGTGTCTGATGTCCTCCATTAGTGTGACTTAGACACGTCGTCCGAAAGCCCGGCACATTCCCAAGAAATATATTTCACTGATGTTAGTCGAACAGACATTCACGGATTTTAATTGCGATTAAAGGTGCAGGACTTACTTTTAAAAATTTCTTCCTGTAGAACTTAACAAAACACAGTGGCTTGAAGCTGCGGCCTTCACAAAGTGGATGAAGTTGGTGAGAAAACCCGTCTGGAAAACCGCCTTCCAATGTGGAATGCTTGCTTGTTTGGATGTGGTTCCTGCCAGCCATTTTCTCAACACTCGACAGGGCAGGAGAGCTCGGACCCCTTCGAGACTTCAGGGTGGAGGTGTCCAAATCTCACCGAATTAACTTTTAAAGAACTCAAAACTTTCTCCGTTTTCCTGCAAAGCAAGGACGCTGCTTCAAGTGAGGAAAATCATGCCAAGACAAGAACACCAGCTGAAACTTCACAAAAGTAAGATGGTGGGGCGGGGGCGGGGCTTTGAGATTTGTTGATTGGTTAATCTTCCGGGGGAGGTACGCTCTTCTGCTGTATTTTTGGATCCTACCTTCCCCTGGTGTTCAAATTGCTGACCTCGAAATGCAAAAAGCGTGAAGGTTGGCAGGTCAGAAGATGCTTTAAAAAAAAAAAATTTTTAAATTGGGGTGAAGCAATCTACTGAAAGTTTTCTTTGTGCCTGCTGCACACGGCAGAGACACGAGCTAAAACGAAGGATTCAAGATGCATGTGAAGTAAAATCTCTCATTCCCGTTTCCACTTTACACCTACCTGCACTTAAATTAGCCCGAGATGGATTCCCAGCTGAGCCTAAATCCTTTTAATTAAAATTCGATGGAACTCGGTAAGCTTAGAATTACACTGGCGAGTGCGAGTTATGAGAAAACATCTCCGTCTGAATCAAATTATTCGAAAGGATCTGCAGAGAACAAACCAACGCAAGGTGTGATACCCACCGGAGGTCGCGTTTATCCGACGGATGCACGCGACCTGTCGGGAAGATCACGAAGCTGGAATTAACAAACGGGATTTTGAGATGACATGAGGCAAGGGCAACATTCAGAGATCTGAACAGAAAGATCTGTGGTCAGGGACCTCCAGGGATGACATGGAAGGAGCAGAAGAAACCAAACCGCACTGTTTGAGATGTTCAAGTGGGGTTCTGTTCGGTCCGATCTGAGCAGAAGTGGATGAATGAATGAGCGAGTCGGAGAGCTGGTCTCAAATCTGTCAAGTTTGATGGACTTTAGAAGATTCAGATCCTGAATGAACAAGCAGGAGATGATTGTGGTGAGGAACAGAACCCTGACATCAGAAACACTGGCTTGTGTGTCAGTGATGGTTGCCACGAAAGCATTTGTTTCGATTGAGTTTTTAGAATATAAACATCACGAACAGTGAAACAGGCCTCGCTCCAGGCTCACCGGTTCCTCAGTTCCAGGTCAGTTTTTTTTTAATTGATAAAAAAGGAATGGTTCGAGTTTGCAACACTGGCACTAATAAAACATAATGATGTTTTATTCGAGGGTTAGTATCTTCTTCCAGAGCACGATGGGCTTGAGTGTGAACGAGGGGTTCGTTCTCGTCTCGGAGGGGATAATTACTGGCCTTGATGGTCTTGGAGATCAGACAGACGCCTCTCATGTGGAGGAGCGCGCTCCCTGAGACACACTGCTTCACTTTGAGGAGCGTTGACACCTTATTACCTTCCAAGAGCATCTGTTACTCCAGAGTCTCTCTCTCTCTCTTTTTCTCTCAACAGCTTTTTTTCTTGAGCAAGTGAGGTGTTTTTTTTTTTTTTGTCTTTTCCATTTCAAAAGTCTGTAATGAATTTGCTCACGGCACATTTCAGACTTCGCAAAAACAGAGTGACGAGTGGCGTGCCGTGCCGTGCCATGACGACTTGTTGTGAAAGAAGTAATTAACACACTCGAGCGAACTGCGAAGCCTTTTCCGTCGTGCCAAAGAGGCTCTAACCTGTAGAACGTTAAAACCCTCTCTCAGTCTGCGTTCCTCTGACAGAGTCGTACAGCAATTCAAACAAAATTCAGAGGCAACAAACATCTTGTGTTGATTGACCCGAGAGCTCGAGACTGCTGCTCAGGTTCCGACACAACACTTCACCGGCTTTTCCTGACGCAGTCCGAACAATCAGGATAAAACTTTCCTCAAATTAAACGACTTCACTAATGAACGATCACGATGACCGACAGGAGAGAGGAGTCAGAAAATCGCCAAAAAAAAAACCTGCTGAAGAAGTTGCCTGCTGCTCGTTACGCAGAATTTTAACCATTTTACAGTTTTCGTGTTCCATCAGCAACACTGCATTCACGACTGCATCACTTCATCTTGAAAAAGGATATGATTTCAAGAACAAACTGAGGAATGACGTGGTGAGATGAACCTGACAGACCGCTCCTTCAGGCTTGAGAATAATTTAATGCTTATTTCACGCAAATATGATCAAATGCACACATTACAGACTAATACAGAGATAAATTACATGTAAAAAATTCCAATATAAAACAAAATATCAAAAATTTATTGTCAAAAATAATTTTTCTTTATCTTCACATAAATATTACAGTTGAGAAATCAGTCAATAAAATGTTTCGATAAAAGAAAATCAGAATATGATGGAAACAGATCACAATAAAATAAACATTATTATCCACACAGGACACTTTTTCCATGGAATAAAAATGTGTTCTTTTCCCTTCGAGTGGGTTTACTGATCGCATGCAGTCCTGTCACCATCTCGCTTATCCTCCGTGTCTTGTTGAAGAATGGAAAAAAATTGATGTTGCAAAATGTCGCCAACTTGTTCATTCCAAGCCGAGAAGACTTGGTGCGGTCATTAAAAATCATGGAGGCCGTACAAAGCACTCGATGGAGTAGTTTTTGTCGTGGGGTGTACTCATTTTAATTATTATTAACCTTACTTTCCCGTTATAAGTTAAACAGATGTTATATTAAACTTTGTCTCGTCGACATTTTAGAAATTGTTTGTGTTCATTGAGATCTTGTTTAAAATGTTACTTTTCGAAGAGGGTGCACTTATTTACGCTGAGCACTAGATCTATAATATATAATGATTATTATTATTACCGGGCCCACAGTAATCGGTGAAGCTGTTGTGGGCACCAGCTGATATTTTAATCGGCAAAGTTAAATAAATTAATAATGATCATCATAATAAGAAGAATTAGAAAAAGAAACCCCACGGCTTTTTGTTCCGGATAAATCACAAGCGAGCGTAAACCCGTCTGTCCTGGAGATGTCGGAAAACTTGAAGTTCCAGCTGTTGTGTTGTTTTGACTGTCAGAGCTGCTGTTTCAGGAAATTCATCAACACCTTCTGACCAATCAGGATCCAGAATCCAGCAGAGCCGTGGTTTAATCGGCTGAGACCAAAACGCAGGACGCAAAGTTCTGAAAAGGCCCTTCACCTTTTCAAAAACGAACAGCGACGACCCGACATTCCAGCCATGCAGTCAGCGTGCGTCATTTGAACCCGCCGTCCTCGCGGGCATTAACGAGGCATCAAATGCCATGCAGAGATTAACTGCGGGAGAACCAGGGCGAGATCTTCTGGACATTTATTGATCTCACTGTGGCGGTGAACTGATCCGGTACGTGGTGAAGTCCAGCTGTCGGACCGGACGGAGCACACAGCGATCAGGAAGGACACGTCAGGACCAGCGTGGTTTTAGAGGACGCTGATGAACTCAGGGTTTGTTTTTATTATTATTCTAAACGTCTGTATTTTACTCGGTTGTGTAAATGTGCTGAATTATTTCTCAGACTGAACTTGGAGTAAAATAAGATGCCGGGCTTCAGTCATTCTGTCGACAGGAACTTCAGCTCTGAGCCAGGAACCAGCCAGGAGAAGTCAGACAGTTTTTGGACGAACCATCTCCCAAAGAAAAGGACCAGACACGGACAGAAATTTACTCCCATTGTGTAAAAAATAAAATAAAATCTTTCATTGCCACTGCAGCAGCGTTACACACAACACGTCTTCGGAAAGAACGTGAACCGGGAGACAGGTGGGTGACGTGACCCGTGGTGGTGGCTTATCACATCAGTGTTTCAAAGAATGTGTCGAGTCAGCGAGAGTGAGAGCGAGAGAGAGAAGGCCGTCATATCCGTCAGTGGCAGTTATTTGTTGAACGTTTCCACCGGTGGTGACTCGCGGGTTCTCCAGCCGAGCTCACAGAGCAGGCTGAAGATTCACCACTGACACACGCAACAAACCGGACTGCACTTTACTCATCACTGACCACGAGGGACGATGACATCACTCACAGCAGGAGTTTGTCACATGACCACATTCTTCTCAGATGAAGCCGGGAAAAGAGACAGACAGATATCAGGGCAGAGAGACAGACAGAAACCAGACAGAATGACTGACGCACAGACAGTTTTTGAGATATATTGAGAAAAAAAGAGAGAGGACCAAGACAGAATCAGACAGACAGATATCCAGAAGCACTCAGACTGTGAGACACAGACAGACTGAAATGGACACACAGACAGACAGACAGACAATGCTGAATGCACGACTGGACATAAGAACAGGAAACACACACACACACACCCCATCTTTCCACATTACATCATCCTGGAAATTTTATGATGTGATGATAATCATAACATCAGGATCCAAAAAATTTAGTAATTATGTCCGTGTGTGCATTTAAAACACACACACACACACACACACACACACACACACACACACACACACACACACACACTCATAAAACACATCTGCTGTGGACTTTGGGGATCAGATCCTTGTCATGGCGTCAGACACGTATTTGAACAGATGTGTTTCAATTACATCTCTCTCCCTTTACGTGTGTGTGTGTGTGTGTACACAGATTGTGGGCATATTTGGGCTATCAGGGATGGAAGGGAGAGAGAGGAAGAGAGTGTGTGCGAAAGAAAATGTACCCAGTGACCCCTTGAATACACTCCACATGTTGTGGAGGCTCAGAGAGTGTGTGTGTGTGTGTGTGTGTGTGTCCCTGGATGGAGTCGCATTAAATTACAGAGATGAGTGTGTTCTCAGTGTGAGGGATCTTTCCCTCCTCCAGGCAGGACACACTCGCTAATTAAAGCAGCACATTGATCTGTCATGACACACAACCTTCCTCACACCTTCACACCTGACACCAAGGTGTGTGTGTGTGTGTGTGTGTGTGTGTGTGTGTTCGTCCTGCTGACCACCCTGACGTCACACACACACAGGTTGTGCCACCCTCACTAAACCCATCACACACACGAAAGCCGATCGCGTCATTAAAGCCCCGGAGCTTTGGTTTCATTCCCACTGCTCCGTTCGCCTCGGCACCGACGACACCACACACACTCGGACCGTTCTGACCCGGCCGGATCGTCCCATTCGCTTCCAATTAGCCGCCTTCCTGACCATCAGGCCTCCATCATGGAGCGGAGTGGAACACAGACAGTCCTCTGGGCTTCGTTTTCGTTTTTAAATCACAGCACACGACACGACACGAGTGGATCAAACCCCACATTCTGAGACACGACCAAAACCACATTGAAACATGAAGGGGAAAAAATTACAGTTTGACCTCTGACTGTTATAAAATGCTGGGACTGGAGACTCCTTCCAGAAATGTCTGTTTTGAGAAAGAACATCCCTCCATCACAGATACTCATGTTCAAGTCCCTGTCAAAGAGCTGTTACCAACAGCAACAACAACAAGGAATTCAAACATGATAAAGAAAGATAAAGGATGGTATTAATGTGACCCCAGTGAGCGGTGGGTGATGCGTGTGGGGTGATCATGTGATCAACTGCTCCTCACGCAACACGCGTGCCCAGGAGGGGATTTCATTTTTCACCGTAAATTCAACTCAATTTATTCCAGAATTTGTTTTCAAATAAAATCCAGATCCTCGTGTGTTCAAGCAGCAAACCTTTAAAAAACTCCAAAAAAAAAAATTCCATCACGTCTTGCTGATGGGATAAAAGCGATCACGGAAAAATGAATAAATAAATTCAAGTGAAGATGAAATGAAGTCGGAGCTGGATGGTGGGATGATGTTTGTTTTTGCGCCGGTCACAGCTCTTCTCTCCGAGATCAACTTCAAAGCGAACGCTACGCGCGTGTGAGTGATCCGAGTTTCTCCCGTGACTGGAGATTTATTTTAGAGTTCCTCACACCGCTCAGGGAAGAAAAGCTCTCCCTCACAGGGCCACAAAATAACTCATTCATTCATTTCATCAAGGTGGAAAAGATCAAATATTTCCTTTTTTAATTTCCCTCAGTTTAATGGAGAGAAGTCCAAACTCCGTACGACTTCTTCACGTGCTCCGGACACTGAACCGAGCACTTCCAGCGCTTTGATTGAGTGTTAAATACGCGGACGACAGTGCTGGAGATGTTGGGATTCAGAAAGAAAATCTCCATCCTCGTTAAAGCTGCATGCAGTGACTCTCTCTCTCTGTCAGTCGGACTTAAGAAGCCATCAGCAGAACATTTTGCAGATGAAACTCAATGATTTATTTCTCATTACGTCCAACAAAAGCTGCCCCACGTGATCGAAGGCCGAAGAGCTCGCAGCTCTGATTAGGAAACCTGATTACCAGGCAAACCCGCGGAGCCTCGAGTGCAGCCGCAGGATTCTGGCAAGCCCTGGTTTTCACCACTTCCCAGCCGAACCGGGAGAAATGAACAGGGACAGCTTTACTGCACAACTACAGAATTCCACACGGAGCTGCGCCGGACCTCACAAAGTTAACGGCAGGGTCACGTGACCATTACTCCGGGGTTTTACTTTCAGTTCGTACCGTTTTTCTTCATCACGACGTTTCTTCATCTGAGTCTGACGTGATCAACAAGCCACTGGGTCAAATTGAAAACACGAGTCAAATCACACAACTCCAGACGAGACACTTCAATGTCTGTCAAAAAATAAAGAAATAAAAATGAAAAAAAAAAAAAATCAAAGTGTTGGCTTTGGCTCACGGAAGGCCACTCCTCTTCACCTGGGACTGAGGCACAGAGGCCACGCCCTCTTCTCTGGGACTGACCAGAAACAAGCAGACACTTTCAGAAAACTGACAGGTACACAGGCCACACCTCCTCTGCTGAAACTGACAGGCCACACCTCCTCCGATGAAATTGACAGGCCACACCTCCTCCGCTGAAACTGACAGGCCACACCTCCTCCTCTGAAATGGACAGGCCACACCTCCTCCGATGAAACTGACAGGCCACACCTCCTCTGCTGAAACTGACAGGCCACACCTCCTCCGCTGAAACTGACAGGCCACACCTCCTCTGCTCAAACTGATGGACAGAGAAGCCACACCTTCACTGAGACTGATGGATAGAGAAGCCAGACCTCCTTCACTGGGACTGACAGACATGCCACACCTCTTCCACTGAAACTGACAGGCCACACCTCCTCTGCTGAAACTGATGGATAGAGAAGCCACACCTTCACTGAGACTGATGGATAGAGAAGCCACACCTCCTTCACTGGGACTGATAGACAGGCCACACCTCCTCCGCTGAGACTGACAGACATGCCACACCTCCTTCACTGAGACTGATACAGGCCACACCTCCTTCACTGAGACTGACAGACACGCCACACCTCCTTCACTGAGACTGATACAGGCCACACCTCCTCCACTGAGTGACGGTTCTTTGTTGAGATTGACACAAATAGGACACGCCTCTTTCTCTGGAACCATTGGAGACATTTTTTTTTTTATCTAAACAGACGTTTTACTTTTTAATAAACACAAACACACATGAAACCGCTGTGTTTACATCATCAACATTCAGTTTTATTTTTTTTTTTAGAAAGCTTGTGCCTCAAAGCAAAACCAGAGAGAGAGAGAGAGAGAGAGAGAGAGTTTTCAGACAGTGTAAGGTGTGTGTGTGTGTGTGTGTGTAAGGTGTGTGTGTGTTGGCTCTCAAGCAGCCGTCTCTCAGGGGCGTGTTGTGTAACAGTGTGGCGTCTCCGCCTCCCTCCTTCCCGCCCTCTTTCCCTCCAGGTCCTCAGTTTCCCGCGTCAGTCACTCAGACGCCCTTCATTAACGCGCAACACAAACACCACCAGCCCGCGGGGTTTCGGGGAAACTGGACTCTGATCCACACGCAGACGTGAGACCAGTCCAGGTGCTTTCCACTGGGTCTGAAAAAGTAAATCTGTAACCCAACACAAATATTTTACAGCGTCACTCGAGTCGGGGGGTCATTAAACACAGAACAGGTGGGAATGAACAAACATCCACCGGCTGACTCTTCACATTATTTACATCTCATTTCATCTCAGGATGTTCACATTTTCAGACCACGCCCACACCTGGATATGAATATTTATATTTCCCCTCTCTGCATGAAAAAAGTGTTTTGGGTCACCGAATGAAACTTCTTTCTGAAAATATTCCAGAAAATGCGGATATTTTTGCAAACGCTCGCATCGCAAAAGGAAGCGGTGTGCTTGATGGATGCGCTACGACTCTCAGTCTCGCAATTTATCACAGCCGCTGCTCCGTGATTTCGTCTTTAAGAACACGCTCGCAAGTTTAACGTCATGATCCCTGCTCACAACTCTGATTCTGTACAGAACCCGAGAAAACTGGCGACTTGGGCTTTTTTTTTTAAATTTCATCTCATTGACGCTCTTCACGTTTTTCTTGCGTTGTTTTCTGTGATGTGATATTTTATTGCCACCTCCTGGGCATTTTCAAATGGTTTGTGTTTCCGTGTGAACGGAAAATTTCCGAAAAAAAAAGGGCATGAACTCTGCTTTCAAAAATATTCATGCACACGTGGGATGTGGGCGGGGCCTCGGATTTGATATCATGACAAAATATGAGTATTGCAAATGGAGATCAAGTGAATCCCTTTAACGCTGGGAGTATTTTGATTGACAAGTCAGTAAAACATCAAACTGCTGTGCTGCATCATGGCTGATCCTAAGCCCCGCCCCCACTGTGACTGCAGATACACGTCGGTGGAGTTCCATCGACTTTCAGAGTGAGAAAGTCGAAGGCGGTCAGAACATTTAGAACGTTTCAACCTCCACAGTTGAAAAATCACGTCTTCGCCTGCAATGGTTGAGAAAAACACCGAATGCGAACACGATTAGCTTGAAATGGACTAGCGAGCTCAATTTATTCTTATTAAAGACTGATTTTGAATTTATCTTGGTGAGTAAACCCCATCACGAGCTGGAACCTTCTGATTTTTTTTTAGAATAATGAATTCCTATCTGCTCGCTCATTAGTGTTTCTTTCCTTCTCCATGAAACTCGCGCAAACAAACGGCTCCGAGCTCGACGCTAACGTCACCTTTAGAGATAAGCAGATTAGCATCAGCGTCAGTTATCAGGGCTAAAAGGGGTTTTCTGGCGAGACTTCAAGCTGGTCAATCCCACGCACACTAATCTCAAATCTCACACTTACGTCAAAGCATCCAGGGCAGGAAGTGTGCTCTCGTTTATTTTCTTTCCCTGACTGTTACCTTGGCTGCAGGATGATTCACACCTGGAGAGATCAAAGCGGAGAGAACGCGACGCTTTAGCTGGTTTACGATTTTCGCTGGACAAACTGACCAACGTTCTGGCAAAGACACGAACTCGACAGGAAGTAACCACGTCATCTGGGACAAAGCCGGAAAACTGTCAACGTTTGACGAAGATTCATGAACAAGCCACACATTTTTGCTTTTAGGACGGAAATTATCTTCAACTCTCTCTGAACATTCATGAATGACGACGTCCAGCATTTGGGACAAAGCACTAAAATGCCCAGCGTTCCAGTAAAGTCAGGAAACAGATACGGAGAAATTCCATCATGAAATTCGAAGACTAGATTCCGATTCTTGTGATCAAGTCCATAATTTCAGACAAAATTAACATGTCTCGGAGAGCTACGGAATGGGCAGGAAGGAATTCCAATGATTTGGACAGGGCATAAAAGTATCCAAGGTTTTTGTAAAGACGGTAAACAGATGCGGAGAAATTCCATCACCGGAAAGAGGCTGAAAAAGCCCAGAGTTCTCGTAAAGACACGAAAAAGACAGGAAGGAATTCCATCATTTGGGACCGATTCGGGAATTTCCAGATTTCATTTCACTAACTTGTGACGAATTTGTGATGGACTTGAAGAGTGTGGTAGCTGACCTGGGTTCTCTGCTTCACTTCCTGTTTGTCAGTGGAGAAAGCTGAAATAGCCCAAGTTCTTGTAAAAACACTCAATCGGCAGGAAGAGATTCCATCATTTGGAACACAGCCTTAAAACGCCATATTCCAGTTCCAAAAAGAAGTCAAATTCGTCCACTGGTTTGGGATACAGCCAAACCAAATTATTTCTCATGATTTGGGACAGAGCCTTATCATGGCAAACGCTTCACTAAATATGATGAAGAGATTCCAAAATTTGGGACAGCCCTGAAATTCCAGACTGCAGAAAGAATACAAACTCGGGATGAATTCCAGCGTTTGGGACGAAGCCTGAAAATGGCCGAGGTCCCGATACAGACGACAAGGAATTCCGACAATCGGGGCGGATCTGTGAAATTCCAGTCCGAGTCAGAACACGAACTAGGAATGAATTTTATCATTTGCGATGGAGGAAGGCCGCTTTATTCTTTTTGTTTGTTTTTATTTTTAAGAATTTCAAAACACGATGTTCGCTCGAACCTGAACAGCAGCGTCTGTCTTTAGTTTCATCAAAACCAGAGCGTCCTGGATCTCACACATCACACGATGCTGATAAACGCTCAGAAAGGTGAGAGGCTTTCATCCAAGAGGGAGCGAGGCGCAAACAGGGTGAGACGAGTTGCTAATGCGCGCACACACACACACACACACACACACACACACACACACACACACACACACACACAGTCGCTCAGCAGAGGCCCAGAGATTAATGAGCTCTTATTAAAAGGGAATATGACAGAGAGAGAGAGAGAGAGAGAGAGAGAGAGAGAGAGAGACACATGTGGAATACAGCAGCTCTTAATGAGGTGGAGATGATACACACACGAGCTTCAGGAATATTCCAGAAGGAATGCGCGTGTGTCAGCGGACATTCTTTCCTCGGAGTGTTTTGTCTATACCCCGTGATGTCAGGAGGAGAACGTTGTGTCTTGGTGCAGCTATAATTTCAGAATGTTTGGTCCCGAGTCAGAAGAATCACTCGTCAGGTATGCAACTTAAAAAAAAAAAAAAAAGCATCAAACCCATCATCCTCCAAACATCTCAAGGCCAGCGCTGTGGCTCGTGTCTGAACGGCTCATCAGCTTCCTCCATGACGTTCTGCAGTGTTTATCCTGCATCATCTTTTAATTCCTTTCATGTATTCACCGGATGGATTCGCGGTCCAATCCACGTCCCACTCGTTGTATACGGAGCTTCTCTCTGATCCACGTCGATCAATAAAAAGAGCGATTAATCCCTCCAGCGTAGGGCCCAAGCGCGAGCACATTACACACATCGATAAAGAGCGCTAAACAAGAACGAATCCCGACACACCCTCTGAAGTGTGTGCTGGAGCGCTCCGGATAAACATGAATCAGAGAGAAACTACAAGGTCACGTCCTGAACCAACACGCAGGGATGAAGGCGCGCTTCGACCCGTAGGAGGAGATTTACGAGCTTTGAACATGTCATCGATCTCACAATCCTGTAACAAACATGGACTGATTGATCTCGAGATGACGCCGAGCTCAGACGACTCTCACGTGCGGCGTAATAATCCTTTAAATAATCTGTCCGTGAGCTCAACCGGAATCATCCTTCATGTTCACCTCGGTCTGAAGAGAGCATGCTGGTGGAGGAGACGGCGACGGTTTCAATTATTTAACCAACCAGAGGTCTCTTGTTTTCTCATGAATTCACAGGTCAAAGGTCACCTGGCGAGGCTTCGAAGAGTATCATCCGGAGATCACGAATTCAAATCCTGATGTTGGAACGTCATCTGTGGCCGCGAGTCCAAGACAGCAAAACTGGCCGTGCTCTCTGGGTGGCTCGCGATCGTGATTGGCTGTGAGCTCGTGTATGTGGAAGATGGCAGTCAGTTCTCTGTGGCAAGAATTTGAAACGATGTGGTTGGATGATTTGAAATGACCTGGAGGAAGCGTCCTGTATTGGGAACTCGTGTATGAGGGGGTGGGGACAAAAATATATATATATCACTTGGATAAAGTTGTTGCAAGAGTGAAAATAATCAGCCAGAAGTGCACGGTGTCTTCGATATCCCTTGTCCTTTCCCCTTTAGAGCTTCCGCAATATTTTTGTGGTCTGGGCATGGAGCACTGTTTTATCCCAGATTGTTCGTGTATCGCCGTGGCGACAGAGTAAAAAATCTTAAACGTTGCCACGTCTGTGAATGGTAAGCTCGGGAAATATTTAAAACTCGCACCGAAGGTGCCACATGTTTCCGTTTGGTTCTTACATGCAGCAAGGTATAAAAACGCCACGGAGTGACAGGAACGCAGGAGTCGGGGCAAAAACCCAAAACTCGAGGGGTACAGGGAGACCTGCTGAGCTTCCTCAGGCACACGAGAGCAAAGAGGGAAGGCGCATTCAGAGGCCCAGGACCTGACGGATAGATTTCCACACTCGCATGCTATGTTTTACACACACCCACAGCCCAAGGCCTCCTTGAGTCACTCGACACCTGGAGGAGAAATATAACTCTTCTGGATGTCACATGTTAACGCATGGTTAGCACCTGAGATAAATCATGTGTGCACCTGAACACACACACACACACACGGGGAAATGACGCAAGATGTCGCAACGCCGTGTTTCAGACGTGTCCCGATCCACTTCCACAGCAGTGTCAGTCTGCTCTTTAAACAAAGCATTCTTCACCTTTAAGGTGTTTCACACTCATCTCTCAGTTGAGTTCACGCTCATGTGGAAGCTGTGAATGAGAGACTCGCTCGCTCTCGCTCACCCGTGACTTCAGCGTCAACGTTTTACGACAAAGAGATGAAATCTCCCTTGTTTTTGTTTTCCCAGTAAACAACGCTGGTGAAGAGTGTTTTGCGCAAAAACTGAGAAATGTTTCCATCGTCATTCCAAATGATGGTTGGTGTGACTGAAGGAGGTGGTCGCTTCACGGGTCAGATCACGACTCGGCCAAATACACATCCGAGTTCCAACGAACAATGGTGACCACAGACGGCAGATGGGACATGAAGATGGTGCAGGCGTGTCTGGGGTCTGGTGCGGCAGTTGGCTCAGCAGATGGCCTGTCAAGGAACCACAGGAAGGCCCTCATCAGTGGAGAAACAACCAGGAGCAGTCAAGACAGGAGTCGTATCCGTGGCCCAGGTGGTCACGGGGGGTGGGAGACCAGATTCTGCCAGGAAGTGCTCGTTTGTGCAGATCGAGGACCTCAAAGTCCTCATTTAGCTTGAAAAGCATGAAAGTGGGATCCTGGCAAATCTTGATCTCCATGTGGCGAAGCGCGACAGTGACTCAGCCGACTGGCACCCCCTCGTCCGGTCTGGCCAAGTTCACAGAACAACTGTGGACAAACCGACTTGCATGGGGAAAGCCTCGAGCGATTCCGTCCATGTCCAGCAAGAAGGCGAGCAGAACAATTTTGCGGCTCAAAAACAAACCAGGTCACCGGAGTCGATGAAAGAGAGTCGTATTTACAAAGAGGGCTCTGGACGGAAGTGCCGAGTGAGCAGCAGGCTACACAAACAGAGAGGCCTGCTGGAGATCATCCTGGTTCTGATTTCAAACAACGGGTGATGGGGAGGATCTGGGGAACTAAACAAAACAAACACAGGCAGGATTACAGCAGGGTTGGCACGCTGCACTGCGCTGCGCTGCGGCTCAGATCATCACAGGAAGACGAGGGAGGAACAGTGATGCTTGACTGGCTCTCGAGGTCAGCGTGCCACACTCCTCTCCTGAACGACACTCCCTTCAGGAAATGAGGTCTGAAACCTAAAAAAGCTCCAGCCCATAATAAAACCCTAATCAAAACACAACGCTGTCCAGTTTTCCAGAGCTTTGCTCGATGAGTGCGTTCTCGCCGACCTTGTTTTCACATCAGTAGAAACCCACAGGGAAAATATCAACAGAATTTGTTCAGTGCAAGACAATATTTACCAGACTCCTCAATCCTGCTGAACCAACACAAGACCTGGCCTGAGTCAATAAAACAGGCAACAAAAGAAAATATACCGTATAACGCTTAAAGACAAAGAAAAGAACACTGAGGCACGAGGGAACGCAACGGTCCACGAGTAAATCAATAACTCCGATCGATGAATCACTCCCACAGAATTTCCTCGACTCACTTCTGTACTTCTTCCTCAAAAAGTTACAAGCTCTTCCTGGACTGTTGGACTCATCTCAAAAATAAAGCACGGATACCTTCTGAAAGGACGGAAGGGGTGGAGCTACAGCTCTCAAGGAAGCAAGCAGATGATGTACCTGCCGGTCAAAAGAAATAAACAAACACCGACGTCTCACGGGACATCATTCGCCCTTCCTGCGTTCTCGTGTCGTTTTAAATCAACACCTCCTGGTCACGACAAGAGAAAAGACTCGGCATGCGTGAAAGCGTCACATCTGAACACAAAGGAAACAAAGTCGTGATCACGCGTTTGCCGAATTCTGGACTCTGATTGGTCAGAAGATGTTGATTAACGTTCGAGACCAGCGGCTCTGACAGCCGTGCAGGTTTATATGAATGCGCTTGTTCTAATACGTTCTTGTTGCTATAACAACAGCTTATTCACAGCGACAAACAAGCGGATGAAGAAATCATTGATATGGTGAAGTTTTCTTTCAGGAAACGTCGATTCATCTTTATGGAAGGAGTCTCCAGTGTCAGTGATGAAATTATAACGGCGTGAATATGTTGCAGTTTCGAGGGAACAAGCTGCATTTTTTCTTCTTCTAACTCGGGCTGGTGAGGGAAAGACCGTTTATCGCGACTGTAACGTGATCGAGAAGAGGAACAAACTTGTTTCACCGACATTAAAGCTGTACTGCCTTTCGGATTTTTCAAGTGTAGGTCACAAAACCAATTTTCCCGACACCCAATTATTTTTGTTGAGTGACCGAAAGCTACTGAATTCAAATCACAGACTTCCAATTTTATTAGTTTTTTTAAAATAAAACAATTAATGAATTTATCTCCACGTGGCCCTAAATTCTCCGCTATTTTTTCCTGCTTCACCATGACCCAATACAAG
>JANZLB010000024.1:1268459-1283420 GCA_026167865.1 Notarius quadriscutis | reverse complement strand
GTGGTTTTGAGCTGTTGTGTCGTGTGTGTGTGTGTGTGTGTGTGTGTGTGTGTGTGTGTGTGTGTGTGTGTGTAGTTCCTCCTTCCTCCTGCAGCATCAGCCTCAGAAACTCTTCTTTCTGTCTTTAATACACACTGCCTGACAATCAGGAAACAGCCAAGTGAGTAAATAAAAAAAAAAGTGTCACGCACTGGTCTTCCGCTGCTCCGCCCTTCACTGTGATTCTGCAGCACGTTCACCGTGGCATTGCTTCACCACCCTTCTGCACCATCACAGCATTTATGTCCACCCGGAGCTGCACGAACGTTCCTCTGAGATCTTTTTCTGGACTCCAGGAGAGTCGAACCTCTCTGCAAAATCATCTCCAGCGTCCCGGACGCTCTCAGTGGGGGTGAAGGCCGGGACTCTGTGGCGTGCGTCAGTGATTCCTCGTGCTCCCTGAACCACTCTTTCACCATCAGGGGAGAAAAATCCCACGGACGGGATGCGATCCTGGTCATTCAGATCATCAGCCGACTTCGTTTTATTGCTCCATCACGCTGCTGAGTCTCGACCTGAGCGACTGAACCGACCCCAGATCATCACACTGCCTCCAGAGGCTTCGACAGTGGACACTACGCATGGTCACTGCATGAGCATCCCCCCCTTCTTACCCGGACACGCCCGTCCCTCTGGAACAGGGCCGACAGAGTCCAATCTTTACGCTCCCGAGCAGAATGAAGCCTTCTCTAACGAGGGGTTTATTACGGACACGCAGCTGTTTCGTCCCAATCCTGTCCCACTGTGAGTGGAAATGATCTTAATTTCACGATTAAACACAGCCCTGAGTTCGACTCTCCGTGGTTTTTTTTAATAATTCGACTTCACCAAGCGTTTCGGTGATCTCTGATCAGTCAGTCAGGATCTTTTCCCCCCAAGTGTTCATCATGCGTCAGACAGTTCTGAACCCAATTCCAGTCATTTCAGCTCAAATCTCCTTCGGTGTTTTCTTTGCTTGATGCAGGACAGTAATTTGACCGTCTGAAACATGGGGACATCTTTTCCACGAACACGCGTCAGGACACGCCTTCGACATGCGTGTGTCGGAAAAGAGAAGCCGCTCACTGCACCAGCGAGAGTGACAAGAATCGCTGAAGCTGAAACACATTCATCGCTGCAGTAATTCCCCGATCACACACCCTGCAGGGTTTACCGAGCTCAACCCAAACACTGCAGTAATTCCCCGATCACACACCCTGCAGGGTTTACCGAGCTCAACCCAAACACTGACTTTTTTTGGCGAAAAAACATTTATTTACACGGATTTAAATGTCATTAAAATAAATGTATTTGAAACCGTCCATTTCATCTGACTTTCATTCATAGATTTCTAACACTGGATTTTGTTTGAAGATTTTTAAAAACTCATTCCATCACTCCTTTTATAGGTTCACAATTTTAACACGGATTTCTACATCACATGAATAAATATCGTCTAAATGCATGCGCTCCTTTGTGTAAAGTTCATGAATTAATTTTTTTTTTATACCATTTTTGTTTTTCTTCATGTAGCTATTTATTTTGCACAATTTTGGAATTTGCTTTCACACTTTTTAAAGCAATTATTATATCTTATGACTGAAAAAGAGACTTAAATAAAGGTTTATTCCATTTCACGTCGTCATTGGAGAGTCCAAACCACGACTGTCGATAACTTTTGTGAATTATTAAATAATAATGGATTAAACAACGAGATCGCTGGCTGTTCCAAACCGGGACGTCTGGCCAGCGTACCCTATCGCTCAGGGACGGTAAGAGACAGAGAACAACACTTAGTGAGGAACAAAAATCCTGTTTTTCAGGAATCATTCCGTCTCAGTGATCCAGATCAGCACCAAAAGTCACAGCAATGTACTTCAGGCCAGAGAGATTCTTCATGTGGAATTTGGTGATGACTGGGCGAAAACTGAAGGAGAAACAACGTCCGAAAACACATGAGGAGAAGAACAACAACAAGAAGAATAAAGATCCTGAGTGAGAGGAACAATCTGCACCAGCGTAAATTAATGAATAAATACATAAATTAACCCTGTCAGGCGCATGTCCATCATCTCCTGATGCTGTAATCACGATAATGACGTCCATGCAGGTGTTTTCAAGTTGAAGAACTTCAGATCCATCAATAAAGTCACCCAGGCTCCACCCACTTCAACATAAAGAGGAATTTGATTGGCACAGCACCTGACCAATCGTAGTTTCCTCACTCAACCCTGAAACAGCGCTTCAATCCGGAGATGAGATGGCGCTCCTGGGAGCACAGCTGAAGCTCGGAGCCAGAAACGTGAACGCACGTGAGCTCACGGGAAGCGCAGGGTGCACCGACTCCTGCACACGACAGCGCGTGATCCTGCCGCAAACAGAAGCAGCAGCGATGCTCAGAAAACTCCAAGTCCTCGTTATTGCACTCATCAGAGTGACATTTACAAAACTTCAACATTTTATCCTCCACCTGACACTTCCTCTCAGACAGGAAGTGGAAAAATATCTCCACTGAGGGTTCGTATGAAATGTGTGCGTTCATGTTCAAATCCACGCAGTCATGTGAACACCGGAATGTGCACGTGTGTGTGAGCAGACACCACAGCGAGAGAGCATCAGGAAACGGATCACATGACCCGCGCTCACTCCGCGCTCACGTACCTGTCCTTGAGAAAGTCGACGACGTGTGTGAAGTCGTCGCAGCAGTACTCTCTCTTCATGTCCATTAACACGCTGTCGGATGCTGATTGGACGGGGACGTGCAGGAAGGCGTACACCCGCGAGTGAGTCAGGATCTTCGCCATTTCCTGTCAGGAGGGAAAGATGGAGGGAGAAGAAGAAAAAGGAGAGAGAGACTTTAAAGGCTTCAACTGAACAGAACTTGAGTCAGCGCTGGTTTACAACTTCATGGGATTTAAACCTCATTCAGAAAACCGACCAATAAGAACGCAGCATTTACACACACACACACACACACACACACACACACACACACACACACACACACACAGAGTCCAGACAAGACAGATGTTTAAGAGTGCACAGCTGTGAGTCTGGCAAATCTGTCAGTCCAACACACACCTGTCTCACATCATTAAAGAGAACGAGCGAGAGAGAGAGAGAGAAGTGGGGAAGAGAGAGAAGTGGGGGAGAGAGAGAGCACGCGAGAGCAGGGGGAGAGAGCATGAGAGAGAGAGAGGTAGAGAGTGCGCGCGTGCGAGAGAGAGAGAGAAGTGGGGGGAGAGAGAGAGAAGTGGAGAGAGTGCGCGCGAGAGTAGGGGGAGAGAGCATGAGAGAGAGAGGTAGAGAGTGCGCGCGCAAGAGAGAGAGAGAGCACGCGAGAGCAGGGGGAGACAGCACGAGAGAGAGGTAGAGAGTGTGCGCGAGAAAGAGAGAGAGCAGAGAGAGAGAGAGAGAAGGGGGAGAGAGCACAATAGAGAAACAGCATGTGAGAAAGCGCGTGCAAGAGAAAAAGTGTGAAAGAGATAGTGCATGCAAGAGGGAGAGAGAGTGCGCACGAGAGGGAGAGAGAGCGAGAGGAGAGAGCGCAAGAGCAGGGGGAGAGAGAGCGAGAGAGAGTGCAATAGAGAGAGAGCCTGAGAGAAAGAGCATGCAAGAGAGAAAGTGAGAGAGAGAGGAGAGAGAGAGAGCAAGAGAGTGCAAGAGCAGGGGGAGAGAGAGCGAGAGAGAACGCAATGGAGAGAGAGCCTGAGAGAAAGCGCGTGCAAGAGAGAAAGTGAGAGAGAGAGAAAGTGAGAGCGCGCGCTGTGGTGATGCAGTCCGTCTCAGGCCCGCGATCACACACCACCTCACTCATCCCCTCAGTGAGAACACGACACAACGAGCTGCTGTGTGTTCTGCTTTTCCTCGAGAACAATCCAAGATGCCGTTCTGCCTCCATGACCGCGGCCCACGGTGAGGCTCTCGGCCGCCGCAGGGCACCCAACATTAAAAAGGATGAATTCGTGTGAAGAACGGCGTCGGGTTCGCGGTGCAGATCAATCAGAGCGGCGTGGGGAAGCGGTGGTGGCGGTGTGCAGCAGAGGATGATGGGACATCAGGGCTGTGAGGTGACAGATGGAGGGAGTGAGGGGCGTCAACCAAAACACCTCCTGACAGATTAAACCACGACTGAGAGGGAGCCGAGGCACCCAAGATTGTTTCAAACAAACAAACAAACCCCCCTGAAGTGTTGCGTCACAGTGCACAGGGTGAGAACCATCAGCGCCACCATGATCTTCTGTGTGACTGGAAACTCAAACAGACTGAACTTCCAACAGCGTCGCCTGTGAAAACGGAAAAGACACACCCGGCGTGCGCCAGGGAGATGGAACACGCATCCAACCACTCTCGCCTTCCTTCTTCTCAACACGGTCCCGTTCCAGTCCAGCAGTTTATCGTCTCCCAACACGAGCCGCTGTTTCATTTCCCATCTTTAATCACTCGGTGACATCTGATCTGATGTTTGTGTCACGAGGGGCGACAACACTCAAGTGTTAATTAAAAAACAAAACCCAATTTACTCTCGTTTTATCTGATCTCCGCGTCGTCCTTTATTCTGATCCACATCTGTTTTACTCGGGTCGCATCTCATTTCCAAAACCACCACAAAACAGTACGAGACTGGAACACAGCAGCAGCTTCCTCACCCCAGCTGGAGTCAAGTGGTGAGGGGAGGCGGACATTCCAACCAAACACTTCAGGAGAACAGCTTCACAGGAGACCAGGTGGAGAAGGACAGAGGTCACAAAGTGGAGAGGTCATGAAGTGGAGAGGCAGCTCCATCACCACGCAGCAGCGCAGCCCGAGGAGCTCCATCACCACGCAGCAGCGCAGCGTGAGGAGCTCCATCACCACGAGGAAAACACGGCACTGTGAGTTCAAGTGAAAGAAACTTCACACACTCGTCACGGCGCTGAAAAGCTCACACTGTCACGCAGACTCGTGCAAAAGAAGAGCAGAAACACGTGGAGGTTCAGGTTCGAGTGTCTGCACCGCTCCGTTACCTGCGTTCGCACCTGACACCCAGCGTCTCCTCACCTTGTCAGGTTGGACGCGAGGCAGCGGTGAAGCGAGCGAGGGAAGTGCAGAAAGTCACACCTCTCAGAACGCAAACGGCTTTCACCATGTGACCGTCTCAGGAGGAAGCCGAGAGAGAGAGAGAGAGAGAGAGAGAGAGAGAGAGAGACGCAGAGGTGAGGATGAGGAGCTCTGACAGGTGTGGACTGAGAGCGGAACCCAATTACCACACACACACACACACACACACACACACACACACACACGCGACAGGTCGAGTTCCACTGGGATTTCACCTCAGCGTTTTTGGAAGGTTTTTTTCCCCTTCTTTTCCCCCAACTTCAGGAAAGCTGAATTTCACAAATGCAGAAACAATCAGAACAACAGTCAGCAAATCATTAAAGAATAAGTAAATAAGTGTAAAAATGTCATTATGAGAGTTAATTAAAAAAAACACAAGTAAACATCAAGGAATGAATCAATAATTGATGAAATGATATCAATGAATCAATCAAAAATGAAGCAGGTCAACAAACAAACCAGGTGAAGAAGGTGGAAGAGTGAATTACACACGCACTGTTCAGTTCAGGGAACGCAAACGGAACAAACGACACAAACAAACGGAGATAAACTGATCAAGAATTAGCTAAAGTCGGGAAATAAATAATCAAAGATAATTAAATCTGAAGTCATGAAAATAAACATGCAAATGTAAAGAAAATATTTTTTAAAGATTATAAAAACACTTCAAAAATCAAGGAAATAAGCGAATTGATAAAATTAACCAGTTAAAAAAGTAAATAAATAAATAAACAGACGAACGATGGGAGCAGGGCAAAGCAGCAAACAATGTTGTTTGCTCACGCTCTTATTTTGTAATTTTAATCTCATTAACGGAGTGAAGAACGCGAACGCTGGGGTGATGTTATTTCCTGAACAGCTTTAATTAAACAACCGTGTGAGACAAAAAAAGTGGAGAGAAACAAACGCTGACAGGGAAACGGAATCGCTGGGAACTGGACCAACAAAGCCATCAGAGCTTTTTATTTTTTTTTGCAGGTTCTTGGATTTTAACTCTGATGATTTATTTTGATATTTCCATGACTTTGGAAGTAAATGCCCTCTTTCTCACTGTACATGACGGACGGCGAGTCCCCAGAGACCCGTTATAATGGAAACGGCCCGAGCTTGGGATGAAATCCAAATTGCGACGGCGTCCCCAGGGCGAACGGCGCTAATCGACTGAACCGTGAAGAGCCTCTTGGAGGGAAAAAAAAAAAAAACCCGGCCACAGACAAGAGACAGCAGATCAGACGGTCGAAAACTAATTAGGACAAATGTTCTGTTTCAGACTTTTCCTCGAGGGGTCAGAGACGAAACGGACTGCAACAAACGGAAACAAAAACTGGAAGAAAATAAAATGATCACCAAACAGTGGAACAGGAAGACGGAATATTTCTCATTCCACGTCTTCATGAACGCAACAGAAATAAACACGCAGACCTTCTCCGGCCTTCAATCATGTGACCAGACACAGTTCTGATGTTCAATATAAACCACACATTTCACAAGAAAGACACTGAAGAAGGGAAAAAAGATATTCAGGGGGAAAAAATCAAGGAAAATCAGTTCCTCTGTGATCAGACACGCGGCATCGAGTCTCAAACGAAACTCACATCTTGATTCTGACTTCAAACTTATAGACAACGACTCGTGCCTCATATCGGACTTTAAAATGGCTCACACTCAGAGTCCCACATTTACAAATCTCATGTGGAGTCTGACTTTATGAGGTCATGATTCACATAAACATGGACTGGCTTAAAGATTTATGACTCATGCCTCAGGTTTTCGGGTATGACTGACTTTAGAATATGACTCACAACTTGACTGACTTTAAAATACAACTCACAACTTGACCCTCACTAACACTGACTCGTAACTTGACTCACTTTAAAGTCCAAATCACAACTTGACTCACATTTGACTCGCAACTTGACTGGAACTTCAACATTTGACTCGCAGCTTGACTGACTGAAATTTGACTCACAACTTGACCCTCACGAACACTGACTCGCAACTTGACTCACTTTCATGTCCGACTCACAACTTGCCTCACAGCCTGACTGACTGAAATTTGACTCACAACTTGACTCTGACTAACATCTGACTCACAACTTGACTCGCACTTCCACAACTGACTCGCAATTTGACTCTTCAAAAATTGACTCGCAACTTGATTCTCGCATTTGACTCGTAACTTGAGACTGACTCACATCTGACTTGCAACTTGACTCTCACCAATATTTGACTCGCATCTTGACGCTCACATCAATATTTGACTTGCAACTTAACTCACTTCAACAATTAACTCACAACTTGACTCGCACTTGAACATTTGACTCGCAACTTGACTGACTTCAATATTTGACTCACAGATTGACTCTCACATCAATATTTGACATACAACTTGACTAACATTTGCCTTACATCTTGACTCTCACTTCAATATCTGACTCGCAACTTGACTCACTTCAAGATTTGACTCGCAACTTGACTCTCACTTTAATATGTGACTCGCAACTTGACTGATAGATCCGTTTATGACTTCCACCTCGACTCAGACTTAATGTATGACTCGGACCCTGCACTTGATTTTAAAATTCAGGATTCGTATTTTAACTCTGACTCTAAAATACGTCTCGCAACTTGACACAGATTTCCAAGTTTATTATTCGCATCTCAAATTTAAAACTCGGATCTGATCCTGGACTTGAAAACGTCCGCCTCGGATCTGACTTGAAAATTTGAGCTGCGTCTTGACACCGACTTCAAAGGTTTATTTTGAAGTTTACTTTTGATTTACTTTGCTTCTGGTGTCCAAGTTTATGATTCGTAACTTGACTCTGACTCCACAGGGTCATCAAACGCATGTTTTAGAAGAATATCAGGCTCCATCATCAGGACTGAAGATTTAAAGTCCGTGCCCGGGAGAAGTCGTGCTGTCGTCTGAATACTTGATTTTAATTTCTTGTACTTTCATGATTTACCACAGCATGTGTTCTCACCTTAAATAATAAACTAAGCTGAAGGTTTAGGTTCTCACCCAAGAACCCAATCGTGGATCATTGCCTGTCTTGGGATCTGAACTCACAACCTCCTGGGCACGAGTGCAGAACCTTGACCTCTGATCTATCGCTTTTTAAAGCATGTCTCATGAATAAAAGCAGCTCAGGAAGAGACAGAAGGAAAAAGCGCCAACGAAGCAGAAGACAAGGTCGTGAGGTCTCGGTCATCAAGTCTCTTTGGGGAACGTGACGAGGGCCGCTAATGAGCGAAGCCGCGAGCTGTCAGTATTCACCTCGTGGAACGTTTCATTAGCCCTGACCTGCGGTTCCGTCCCAATCAGCCTGGCTGTGACTTCACTGGAGTACCCTTCACCTAAACAGGGTACTCGAGTCAAGAGTGCATGTGTTCAATGCTCAAGACACCAACTGTACAGTAATGAGCAGAACACTGTGCTGCAGGCAACTGAACATCCTTTGAGGTTCTCCGTAGAACCTACAACAGGAGGCTTCACTTTCAGAAAATGTCCTCAGCAAAAACTTCCTCTGAAAGATGGAACCATTTGCCAAGGAGCTGTCAAGGCTCCCTTTTCAGTTCCAAGGCACTACAAAGTCAAAGGAGAGGGAACCACGGGAGACGCATGGAACATCAGCAGGTTCTAGCAAGACGATGACGACGACGACGGAACGTCTTGAAAAAGAATTCATAACCATCTGAAAAAGCCTTCACAGGAACTTCTCTGTCCTTTGTGTGTTTTCTTGCCCTTCAAAGGAACAAAAGAAAACTTCTTTGAAAAAAAAAAAAAATCAGAACACTTCAGGGTTCTTATTAAAGGTTCTACATAGAAATCAGGCAACAGAGTATTTCTCTTTTAGAAAGCATGGCAAGTGAAATCCCTTTGGAAAGACGGACTCCTTCACCAATCAAAGAACTGGACAACACGGGGAACATCAGAAGGTCCGAGCACATCGATGGATTCACATCGATGAGCAAAATCTCATGCTCGGTTCCTTTTAAACTCATCGCCGCCGACAAACATTTCATCATATTGCATTTAAAATGTTCTGCGTGGAAAATGACAAACTTTATTGCTCTGCTTTATTTCGAAAATTTCGAACCCTGAATAATTCTACACGTTCAGTTGGTGGTTCTCCATCAAGGACTCTGCAATAGATAACCCGAAAAGGGATCTTCTGCTTGTCGCTTGTGTTTCCCTTCCAGAGAAGGTTCCACATCGCACCAGTTGAACAAGTAAAGAGTTTTGAACAAAGAACCTTTGAGGAACCTTTTTCCCTGTGATCCCTCACCCATGATGTAAAATACGATAAAAATAAAGAAAGAAAGAAAAAGATCGTTCCTTGGCTTCCCCTCTGGAGGAACGCTTGCTATTTAGAACCCTACAAGAAGTGTTTCTTGGAAACGCTTCCAAGTGGAACACTTTTTGAAAACTGAGAACCTTTAACTCTCCTTAAAACTTCACCAAAGAACCTTAATTCAACGCTTTAGGGGGGAAGAGAACGGGTTTCTATTGGTTCTCCCAAAAAGGACTCCATTTGGAACCATTTTTGAGACAGAACCAATATGTCAAAGAATTCTCCTCAAAAGAACCTTGAAAGGTTCCAACACCGTTAAAACCACTCGCTTTGAGAAGACCAAGAATATTAGGCCCTTGATTTATTATTTTTTTTTCACCCTCAACATTTTCCGCCTCCGTATCAGTGTTCCGTCTCCTGCTGCAATCTTCCACTTGGCTGATAATTCATGTCCAGAACCGGCGCCAGAACACTCGTAAGCATTAATAAAGTAGAAAAGCATTAAAGCAGAACTGCTGAGCACATCAAAACAGTAAACACGAGTGGAACGTTAAATTAGTGCCAGCACATCAATACTCCCGGTTCTAATTAGCATTTAATTGCTCGTTCTCATCGTTTAAGGAAGGAGAGAAGAAACACTTTCATCAGGTTTTTATTTCAGATGTAACCAAGCAGAAACGGAACCGACACAGATGGGGTCTAAATTATAACCTCAATTAACCTCGTGCACATGAAACGCGCTTCCGCTCGCATCTCTCACCGGAGAACAGACGCCACGCCACGGAGACGCTTCAGCACAAGGAACCGGATGGGTTCAGGCTCCAAGTTCACTCCAGTGTGTATTGAAATAACTTTCAGGTTCTCTCTGAATGAGAAACCGCCATCACAAAGGATAAAACTTCTCATGTTTCATTCTGACGTTCTGCGTCACAATAAAGAACCTCACTCGTACTGCAGTTCAGCGATACTTAGAACCTGGAAGAACACTATCATCCTTGAGGTGGAACTTTTAATCGTTCTATCTTGGACCCTACAGTAAAGAACCATAAAGAGTTCTTCAGGGATCTCAAAAGGCTTTATTTCGTGGTTTTTGAAGGAGTAAAAAAAAAAAAAATCAGACCAAGGAACCTTTCTGTGTTCCCTCCATCTTGAAAAGAACAAAAGGTACACTCCTAAAATATTCCAAACCCTCAAGTGTTCTTCCGCTGTCCCCGGACAAGAAACCTGAAAAGTTTTGTGTAGATCCCAATGACAGAAAGGGATCCAAGTAAACCTGCAAGGTTGTGGAAGGGTTCTGGAAGTTAAGAACCTTTAATTATTCAACAAGCTATTCAAGACACCCCAAAGAAGCTCTTTTGCTCCATTTTCTTGAGAAATTTTAGAACCACTCTGGTAAAACCCTTCAAGGTAAAGCACTTGCTCCAATCCAGGAACCATCAAAGAACCTTGTTCAGGGAGAAGTGGTCACCATGGGTGAGACAGAGAACATCAGGAGGTACTGTATGGAACCTGTTTGATGAGAAAAATCCATGCTTGGTTCCTTTTTAATATTTTATCAAAGAAAATAAATATTTTATGTCCTTTCAAAAGTTCTACCTGTCTCTGTTTCCCTTTCAGAGAAGGTTCCGATCAGACCCACTTCGAAAGAAGACAAAGAATCCTTGAGGAACCCATTCTGTCCTACACAATCTCAACTCTTCACATGAGGTACATTCAGAAGAAAAATGTGCCTTGAATGGTTCTTCGGTGAAACCTCTTTGGAAAGACAGAACTGTTCACCAATTCAAGGACCATCAAAGAACCTTTTGAAGTCACTCCAAAATGAATAAGAAGATGTAACTGTGGGTAACACAGGGAACATCAAAAGAACCTGCCTGAAAAGAAATCTTACGAGGTTAATGACTGAATGGTGATTTTTTTTTTTTTTAAACCCTCCTCCAGCTCACTGCTCAAACTGACCACATGGTTCTACATTCACACACGACCACTGGGAACCCAAACACTAATGTGCTATTCGACAGGAGAACTTGAACGAGAATCTCAGACTCACCTCCAGGTGCTCCAGGATGTAAGGTGGGTTGGTCATGCCCAAGCGGAGCATGCAGCCCTCGGGGATCTCCTTCACCAGCTCCCACAGCAGCGTGGGCAGATCCGTGCCGATGTCTCTGCCGTAAGCACCCGTGTCCTCGCTCGTCAGCCAGATCTCACACACTCCCTCTAGAACACACACACACAATAAATAAATTCCACGACTTCTGCTCACAAAGACATTCTCAAGAATTCTTCACTTCAACCTGGCTCGACTTCTCTGAAATGCAAACACTAGTTTTGGGGTTCTGTGGAGAACCCTAAAGACAGTTACCCCCTCACCCACCCCAAACCATCAAGGGACAAGTCAAAGAGCCCTTTCAGGTTCTAGATTAACCCAAGGACAGGCAGCTGGATTGACACTCATCACTGAAAGAACAGAACGTCTTCTCACGTTCCTCATGGTTGGAAATGACAGATCTAAAAAAAACCAAACAATCTAGAACCTTTAAATGCTGTCCAGTTGTAATTTCAAGGTTCGATAGAAAACATGACAAAGTGTTCATGTGTCAGAAAGCGTTCCAAGTTGAACATCTTTCAGAGGTTAAAGAACCCTTGATTTGTCAGAGAACACGTGTTTGGAAAGCTAAAGTAGAAGCTTAAGTGCTCCAGTTGCTTCTCTCTGAGAAACCTGAAATGCTCGATGTAGAACCTGACAATACTGTGCTTTCCCATCATCAGGGCTCGACGTACAACACTATTAGAACATTAAGAACCTTGAATTATCTCCTGCACCCTCAAAGAACTGTTTTCCAAAGGTGTCCACTCGGTAAATGTACGACGCTTTCGAATTCTGTGGTTGTCGATCTCAGGGAACCCTTCAAGGGTCTCTGTAAAACCTGACAAAAGTGTTTCCCAACCAGACAGGTTCGAAGTAGAACCCTTTTAAGAGATTGAGAACCATTAATTATCAAATGAGGCCTTAAGGAACTCTTGAAGAAGCTGTTTTTCCCTGAAGAGTGTACACCTATGACAAATGGAGAATGCTGAAGAATCCTGGGGTTGTCTCTCTGGGGGAACCTTTAAAGGTTCTATGGAGGAACCTACAACACTGTGCTTGCCTATCAGAAGAGTTCCAGGTACATTACTTATCTCCTGAACCACTGAAGAACCTTTTTTCTTTCAGAGCGTACCAAGTACCAAATATCAAACTCCTGAGAGGTTCTAGATATTCGGAAAGAAAATTACTAAGAATCCATTTTGAAGGACAACCCAGGGACATTGTTGTTGTCGGGTTCTACTTGGAACATTCCAGCATTTCAGGAAAGGGGTAATCATTGAGGGATCGAATCCCTCTCTAAGTCAACCGGTCGGGACTAAATCAAGAGGAACAATGGATCTTTGGATTGTTATGGATTCCTTGCTTCCTGAAGAAAGGAAATATTTGTAGAGTTCTAGACAGAACCTTGAAGGTGTACATGTGAGCAGCCAACACAGTGGACCATCACATCGATATCACGTTACAGTCCTGTCTCATGGATCCAAACCGTAACAGCACACTGTGTGCTTTCGTTAAGAGTACCGTGAGAACCGAGCAGCTCTGATGAGAACGTTAGCGACTTCATGAATGATGAATCGTCCACGCTTTTATAAACTGGTGCGAGAACTCTGGAATGATGGAAACTCGGATCAGACATTAGCATTGACCCGGAAAACCGTCATGTCGTTTTCCAGCTCACTTAATGGACGGAGGATCATTAGATACACGGAAGAGAGAGAGAGAGTGCATGTAAAAGACGAGTGAGAACCGAGTTACGCTCAGACCCGGGTCCATTAGCATGAACACTCCAGCCTTTGGGTTTGCATTATTAATGTAAAGAGATCACATGGGACGAGATCATGACACCAATCACAAGTGTGTTAGATTCATTAAAAAAGTCACTTCGAACAAATCATTTTGGTCGTCTGAGAACACGTCCGTCACCCGGGTTCTCCTCATTCTGATTCAGCTCTCGAACAGTCCTCCAGACCAGGTGCTGTCTGGATGGACAGCAGGTTCCACAGCTCTCAGGTTCTTTACTGTCGACAGAAAAGGCGGTCGTTTCGTTCACTGGATCCAAAAACCACAGTCGGTTCTCTCTGAGAACCAGAATATACACGCTGGTACAGTTTACTGCCCCGGGCTCCAGGAACAACTTTCTATTTTGCTTCAAAAAAAAAAAAAGGATAAATATTTGAGAAATATTCAGAAATAAATAGTTGAAAGCGTGCATGATGTCTGTGTATGCGCCTGTTCAGTGCAGTAAATCTCAGGACACAAGATTTCTGCTGGAGTTTTCACTTCTTATATTTTTTTATGTTTATTGCAGTGAGAAGGTGATTCACAGTTCAATCATCAACTTTTTAAAAAATCAATAAGAGAGAGAAAACTTCAAAAAAAAGGGTGATTGTTAAATATTCAGTCCAAACCAAGCAAGTAAAAAAATGTCCTCAGAGCCCTTGCTGCTGCTTGTGAACAATTCTATAATTATTTTTTAAAAATAATAATAATTTAAAACAAATCCTGAATGAACGAAAGCCCTGAGCAGCAGCAACGTAGCCGCACTGTGAAAGCTCGAGTCCCAGCCGTGGGGAACTGATCCGCACACGGCACCTGTTCAGCTCTCAAACCTTCTGACACCAACAAACACTTCACACATTATTTATTCTATTTATAACACACACACACACACACACACACACACACAGCCCTGAACATTTAATACCGTGTAAAACAAGTGCTCACAGGTACAAACACGGTGTGTGCTTCCTTTCAAGGTGAAATGATCAGTGTTATTCTACCTTCATGTCTCACACACTCACTCTCTCTCTCTCTGGGTGGATATCCATTTTTCCACATCACTGGAAAAGCGGACTGTGTGGAAAGAGAGAGAGAGAGAGAGAGAGAGAGGTGTGTGTTGTATATTTTTCTCCAGGAAAGGGAGGCTAGAGCAGAAGCAGCTGTTTCCTACACACACACACACACACACACACACACACACACACACACACACACACACACACACACACACGCAGGTACGACCCAAAACCACTCTGAGGTTCAGATAAAAAAACAAAACAAACAACAAAATGTGGAAAAGTGATGAGGTCACGTGTGTTTAACGCACACACAGGGTCATCAACACTACTAACGGTTCAAACACCACAACTTCCTGTTCACACAGACACAGGGGTGGGGGTGTGGGGGGGGTATATATTTCATATACACTGATATTTAAAACTTATCAAAATTCCAAAGCTTCTCAGATTTTTTCTTTCATCTAATTTCGTATTTTACAAAAATAAGCATGTGTGTCACTAATATTTTTGATATTTTTATTTCTTTATTACTTCCTTTTTATTTCCATTCATGTTTAATTTAAATTATTGATGTTCTGATGGGGGTGGCACGGTGGTGTAGTGGTTAGCGCTGTTGCCTCACAGCAAGAAGGTCCGGGTTCGAGCCCTGTGGCCGGCG
>JANZLB010000024.1:1224131-1234332 GCA_026167865.1 Notarius quadriscutis | reverse complement strand
TTTAGAGTTTGAATGGTGTCTCTATCTCGAAAGCCGTAGGAGGAGTAGCGTTTTAAATTTGCGGAAGAAGCGGATACGATAATAATAAACGGGACTTACGGATGACAGTAAGTGGGGCTTGCTGGGGCAAGCCCACTTAATAATACAAAGCAAGTCTGTGCTGGATCAAGTGCTATTCTTCACGCTGCTGAAGAACGAGTGCAGAAGCCAGTGTTAAATCAAATCCTAACGAGGATATTCAACAATATCTTGGCGACAGACAGAACTCTGATTAGATTTATTTCAACACCATTTTGCCATCTTGTCGTTCAGACATCACGTTCATATTTTTATTTGCTTTTAAACCGTCTCTTGCTTTGATGTTGCATCATCATATATTTGACAGCAAAGAATAAACAAGAAACGCATTTTCCTTCATCAGTCAGCATTTTCTACGCCTGATTTTTTTTTTTTTCCAACTTAAACTCAGATGCTGGTCTTCGTTGGTCGAGATTCTCCTGAAAAACATCTCAGACGCGAATCACACTCGGGTGAGTTTTCCCGACTTATCTTTTTGGAACGGAGCTGTAACAGGAATCTCCCGCCTTCTCTAAAACCTTTTGTTTCACCCAACTGAAGAAATCTGCTTTCTGAAATTCGTCTCTGCCCCCAGGTCGCCACCTGCAGCCGATTAATTTCTTAATTACTTTCTTTGCAAGCTCTGCATTTCCACTCTTCATTAATTAGGAGGGAAGACACACAAGGACAAGATGCTTCGTCGCGACTCCGAAGACAGAGCGAGAGAACATGGGGGATGAGGGGACCCTGGTGAAGCCCCTCGATTCCTCTTCCTCGTTAATTCGGCGACACTGCTGACTTCGAGACAATGCAGGAACGCTTAGAGCTCCCTCGGTTTATTAATTCAAGCCCCAGTGTGAGCGTCTGCACAAAATTACAACCCTAAAAAAAAATCCCAGAGAATAAGAACCACTTCCGGAGACTCGGCCAAGGTCCCAAGGCAACAGCGATTGTTTTGTCGTGCGTGGGGTTTGTGCATGAGGAGAACGTAATTAAAAAGAAAGTATAAACCTCGACTAAGTGGTACACAGTTCATCCTGTTTCACAACAAGGAAGACGAACCAAGAACGAAAGCAAGATGAGCTGTAAAACAGCAAGACGAAGCGTGTCGGAACGTCAAAGTTAAAGACCAGCCAAAACGTGCAGCGGCAAGGGTTACTGTGGTAAAAAGGCAAACAAAAAGAGCACACGCGTGCCAGTGCTTTGTGGTGAGACACGATGGGCGTCTTTTCTCTCCGAGTACAAGAGAGAGCTGATGAGTCAGGGTAGCCATGGAGATA
This sequence comes from Notarius quadriscutis, assembly GCA_026167865.1. Classification (NCBI taxonomy): domain Eukaryota; kingdom Metazoa; phylum Chordata; class Actinopteri; order Siluriformes; family Ariidae; genus Notarius; species Notarius quadriscutis. Next base: position 1,232,995 of record JANZLB010000024.1, on the reverse strand, counting down.
CGCGAGTAAACAAACGTCTTGGACAAAAAACTCCAGCTCAGCCAACCACATCACAGGAACGACTCATGCTCGTCGGCCGGCCTCCATCTTCTTCTCTCGCACAAACATGGAAAAGCAAGCGAACTCTCACACCCACACGGCAGAACAGCCCGCAAACACAGCTGGCAAAAAGACAAGTCTTTCAGCTGGGCAGCGGAAAAAAAAAGCCAAATAAAGATGCACCACCGTCAATAATTACAAGGGAATACGCGCAAAAACAAACCAGACGATAGAACTTGGACCATGGAAGACCTTTTCCACGCTAATTCACTAACCATCTTTATTTTGAGAACGTACAAGAACATTCTCGTTTTTCACCCCCCGTGATCCCGTTAAGTCACGGACGAGTTCGTAAGATCCGGGACAACGAGGTGATGCTCGGGTTAAAAGCTCAGAGAAGGAGATTACGGGAGCTTAGAGCGTCACCCCTCGGCTCTCACGCTCAGCCTTAACGAGCTTTAACAAGCTTAATCATCACATCAACACGGGTCGATCAGAATTAATTCGAGGCCCGTGGAGATGCGCTGGGTCTGTTAAAAGTCCTGGAGTGCTCAGGACTTTTTGGGGTTTTTTGTGCCCCGAGGACTTTTATTCGTGCTGTAGATTTGTGTTGTTCCTCTCGACCAGATGACCTCAACAGGCTGCACAGCAAAGAAGCGTTCAAAAAGACTCTCTGCTGCGATTCCCACTTCAGGAATCCAAAACCTCATTCAGGCTGGAAAGACCCGACGTTAACAAGGCAGCCGGACAAGTTGTACCGAGCCTGCCGTCTTCTGATGATGCGTGAAAATCAGGGTGACAGAAGGGAAGGAAGTGCGCGTCTGTTGGGAATGAAGTGGAAAAGTGCGTGCTGGAGTTTCCCAGACTGACGTGACGTGAAGCGTTATGGAGCAACTCTTCATCCACTCACCACATCTCTCGAGAATATGTTTGTAGGTTGGATGGTGACTCGAGTTTTGAGGAGATCAGCAACGGACACAGGAATCCATTTGCTTTAAAAGCTCTCGGTGGCAGACGCGACAGCTCATTAAAGGTCTCTCGAGTATTAACCTCGACCCCTTCCTGTTAACAGCGCTCTCAGCTGATCGGTCACAAGCTCCATCACTGCATGAGTTCGAAGATATAATTTCTATATCTTTCAACAAATAATTTGTGCAATCGTTGATATGGTGAAAGATGTTGTTTCTGGAACATCTCAGGAAGGAGTCTCTGGTGTCAGTGCTTTGTAACGGTCAGAAGTAAAGCTGGAACTTCTCAGACAAGTCATCATGACAGCCAAGTTGAAGCAATTCAAATTCCTGGGTTAATTTTGGCTCGTTGCCAATTTAATCGATGCTGATGGACGGTTCGTGAGAACTCGTTTGTTGTCGTCTTTGTCCGAGCTCTCTGATGGACTCTCAGGTAAACGAATGCATCGTGTTTTCCATCAGGACGTTCGTGAGACGACTGTCTCATCTGGTTTCCTCCCGTCCCTCCTCCTCTCCGTCAGTCTGACAGCACTCTCTCCCTCTGTAATTGCATAATTAAAGAGTAATCATCTTCTGATCTGTGATGCCGTCGCCCTCTGCTCTCACAGACAAGAAAAATGGAACGCTGGTTTTTAATTAAGAGCTAATCTGAGCAGCGAGGCTGTAATCTGAGAGCCGGGAACCCTGCACCAGGTCACGATACAAGCGCGCAGACCTTCAGGACTTGGCTCAGCTGGCAGTTTGTGACGAGTCAAGTCTGAAGCGTTACTCGGTTGAGCTCAATGAGAATGATAAAAAGTAAAGCAACAAGGCCATTCTTGGTTCAAAGTCAGGGTTGGACAAATTAAATTAATTCGCTCGTGCACTGGAGAAGTGAAATCTTCAAAGCGATCGTCCAGAAGTCCAAGGAAATAAGCGAAAAATGTTGTGCAACAGAATTTCTCAAAGAGAAACTGGAAAGGCATCCGTGCTCATTAATCCAGACTTAAGCCAGTACTCGGATCCCTGTGAGGACCGACTTTATTTCACCCGAGTCTGTATCCGCTCCAGACAACCTTTCTGGTCATGAAGCATGATGTTTGCAGCCTCGATTTCAAAAAGGCAGAACATTTTTAATGAACACTTCAGAAGTGTTTGAATGTGAGGTGTGCAAGCATGAGAGTTTCATTAAAGCCACAAAAGGACTCGACTGGCTCATCAATCAAAACGTTAATGAACCAATTCACTCTCAGCCGTCTGGCCGACACCTTGTCTGAAGACATCCGTGAACAAAAAACCAAAATCATCCGGATCCAGAATCTACTCGTCCTTTCCACCCAGGTTACTGATGCATCACGAGTGAAGGAAGATGTTCCAACTCCAACAAATCCCTGAGAATCAAACAGGGTTCCTTCCCAACTTATGGTGCCCACGGTTCCAAATCAGACTGTGAAGTGTCTCAGCGCTGGCTGGTTTTTATCCTGAGGTCAGGGTGAGCAGAGGAATCCAGAAATTAACTTCATGACAATTTCCAGAATGATCCATTAGTATTCCAAAAATCAAGTAAAAATGTGAAGGAAACAAAGTTCATGAAGGTGTTTGTCCCACGGTGCTGTGCTGCAGTCTGGATGCTGCTCATTGTCTTCTTTGTGGTGGTTTCCCCCTCCGTAACCACCACCTCTGTTGGACTCTTTTTCTCGTCAGGAGCTGGGGAAGAACATCAAGTCCCCAGACGTTTAACGTGGAAGTCCTCAGAAGTTTTGACGTTACAGGTACCTGAACAGGAGCTCAGGATTTCAGACTCGGATATTCATTTCCAAGAATGAGTCATAACCCCGACACTGACCTTTTGTTTATTCCTGTATCGACTCTTTCTGACGCTCGGTTCTAGGCCAGCGTGGGACGTCAGGTTAGAAGAATGATCGTTTTCATTTCCTGTGACTTCATGTGGTTGTTGAGAAGTAGTACATGATGAGTAATACCAGACATGAAAAGGAACCACACACACATGCTCACATGCAAACATGAAGCTTGGTGTTTATGTGCCCCCAGAATGCTTTGAAGCACTTCCCATCATGCTTCCTGTTTTAGGCCAGCAAGTACGTCGTTCAGCCTCTTGGGCTTCTTGTTTTGATGATGGTTAGACATCACATCTCCTGCAGGCTTCGACTGACGTGTGCATTTGTGCGATTACACTCTGATGTTCCTGACACTCGTGATACTTCAAACCAATTGAGAATATTTCAAAGCAGTTTCTCTGCGATATCAAAAAGTATGAAAAACTATCATGTGATGCGCAGTCTATTCCCATGGAATCTCATCTGAGGTGATCTTCATCTTTTCCATCTTCGAGATCCAAACATTCGAAGTCCAGACAGCAACATCAAAGCTGAGTCTAAATACTCGAGAATTATTATTTCTCGCAAACAGAGCAATATGATTTCACACATTCATTACTTTCAGTTTTGGGGATCACGACTTGATCACATGGATGTGACTTTCTTTCCTTTTTCTCTGAACGGAAAGCAGTTTTTCATTTCCCAGTCCAAATGTCTGACCATGAAGCAGCAAATCACGCTCCTTTATCACCAAGAATGCTGCACACATCGCCACGTCAAGTACAGAGACGCAGAGGAACGCACCGAGAATTCCAGAAATCACGGAAAGGCAATTTTGCCAGTTTCTTCAGACCCCCTGGAAGCACAAGTATCACCTGCTCCTGAAGGAATTCTCATAAACCCAGCCCCATCCTGAAGGAATTCTGACCAATCCGCCTTGCTCACAAAGTCAGTCTGAGCAATTCCACCTGCTCATGCAACTCAACAAACCTGCCTTTGCCTGTTGCGTTTCTGACCAATCCCACCCACTCCTGAAGCAATTCCGACCAATCCTGTCCATTCCCGAAGCAATTCCAACCAATCCCACCCACTCCTGAAGCAATTCCGACCAATTCCATCAACAAATGAAGGAATTCTGACTGATCCTGCAAAGTTTCAGAACTGTTCTTCCCAATAACACTCGCTCAACCCACTTTTCTGTCCTGAAGCACATCCCCACCTGTAATTTCTGTAAAGTTGGCAATCTAAGTCCTTAAAAAATAAAATCAAAGAAACTAATTCGTGTTTTTTTTTCCCCTTGAAAATTGCTGTTCTGGTTTTGGTTTTTGAGGTTGTAAATGTAGTTCGTGTAAAGCGTATGGCCAGGAGTGATGTCATGGTGGATTAATTTAAAACCAGTCCAAACATCTCAACCCACCTGGAGTCGTTCTTTTCGAGATATCTGAGCTGGAATTAATTAATTAGTTTCTGACATCACTCTCGAGCACTAACTCCGAGGAAAATCCACTGGAATGATTAGATCGCCTTGTGCTCCATCGTTGTGGTCCTGGAGGTCTGATACTTTATCCCACTGTGTCCCTGTTTATAAACTGACTTCACCATAAAGCATCAGTTTCAAACCAGACCTCATGCGTGGACGTCCGGTTCTCTATCAGCCCTGACATTTGGAGGCTGAAAGGATAGAGGGGTCTTTGTGCGGGAGTGAAACTGCAACTGGGGGTTTTCCATCTCTCTCTCTCTCTCTCTCTCTCTCTCTCTCTCCAGGACTCATGATCACTTGATCCAGGCTGCTTATCAGCTCATGTCTCTCACTGCTCACATTTACTCCCAGACTGATTATGACATTATGGAGCTCCTCTATGCACCACTGACCTTCGCTCACCGCTAAGTGTGTGTGTGAGAGAGAGAGAGAGACACACACACACACACACACACACACACACACACTCTACTCCTGATGACCCTAATGGTCTGGACTCGGAATCATTATAACTGTTTCGAGTATCGTGTTTCGCTGAGACGTGTGCGTCATGGTCGCAACCTCGTGTTGAAGTCAGTCTTGAGATCCCTGCTCTCGTGTCTCTGGAGCACATTTTGGGTTGAAACACTAAACATTTGAAGTTTTGATCATTTCTGTATCCTTTAGAATCATGTGCATGGCGTCATTTTTTTCTACACTGACTTGATTTTTTAAATTTGTTATTTTTTGACTTCATTCAAACACTAGATATCAATTCTATAAGACATACACGAATTGAGCGAATTCAGCTTTTTCACAGGTTCATTTAAAACTTTTCTGTTTATGACACAACAAAAAATTAGAAATGAATTCAAGGTCGAATAACAGATCAAATTTAACTTGAGTATATTTCCGTTTCTCAGAGATCCATCAACACCAGATGAAACCAAAACCCCACTCAACGTTCCGCCCCAGTCACAGACCTGCTGAGAATCGGAGCCCAGTGATATCACGGGATAATTCATCACAATATTTTACACTGATGTATCATCTGGAGAGATTGTCAACAGTGTGATATTTTTTTTCTTTCAAAGAATTTAATTCCAAACTGACTGCCAGCAGACGGTTTAATGTTTGTCCTTAACGTTATTTAATCAAATCCGTGAACCTTTTTTTTTTTCTGGCAATGCTGCTAAAAACTGAAACCCGTGGAGAGGTTTTAATGTGTTAAAGTTGAGCTCAACCCGCCTCGAGGTCACCCTCGGGTGCACACGTTACGAGTCCAGCGTCGTTTCTCCTCCTCCTCCTCTGCGTTCATTACTCCCAGATCACTGATAACACAGCTGTTTGAGTTTACGACTGCGTCGGGGCGCTGCTTGTTTACCGAGCCTGAAAGAACTCAGTTGAGGTTTTTCCTCTCTGGAGAACCTTTCTGCTTTTCAAGCAAAGGTCAGATGAACGTGTCGCCGCTGGGCGAATGCTTCATGAACTTTTCTCTCCTAAACCAGTCGAGCGTTTCTTGTCTCTGCTCGACTCTGGCGAGACGCCGCTCCCGCCCAGAGAGTCACGAAATCCAGACCATTGAGCTCGAACGTGCATCACGGAGGTGCAATAAAAACAACCATGCTTCCTCTTTTTGTCAGCGCTTGTGTTTATTCCCCCGTTCTGTTTGCACTGACAAAAAAAAAACAGCGATAAGGTTGAGAGTTCAAGTCTTGTGAGTGAGCTTAATTAACCAGAGCGTGATTGAGCAGTTCCTCTTTGGCTTCGATTGAACGCAGAGTCCACAGTAAAGGCAGTAAAAGAAGGTGAAGCAAGAAAATAACACATTGTTCCTTTCACAATGGCTTCAGTCCTCCAGCTGGGAAAGCACAGCTGCGTGATTATTAAATATTACACCAGCTTACACCGCATCACTGCTGGATTCTGATTGGTCAGAATGTTGATTCATGTTCTTTTCGAGCAGCTCACAGGTTTATATTAAAGAGGAACTGAAGTCATTTTTAAACTTGCTTTATTTCTGAATGAACGTGTTCTTCAATGACGTTTTCGGTTGGATTAACGTCGTATCGTGACTCGTAGATCACACTTATCGGTTTTTAGCCATGTTGAATGGAGTTCGTTTGGTCCACAGCAGGCGTCGCTTAAACGCACGATCTTCACAAGACTTCAAACGTGAAGTGTCAGCGCCGCCATTTTGAAAACTGTTTACGCAGCGGCCAGATCGCCAGATCATTCCAATTTAGATTAATTTCGAGATTTGCCAGCTTCGTCAGTGATGGAGATTATTCCGTACGACTTCGAACCAACATGGAGGAGAGAAGAGTTGGAAAGATGACAGGATAAGGACCAGTCCGTCACGCTGGGATTTACGTTGTTACTGTCGCACAATTAAAACGTGCCAAATCAGGCAGCTGGTGGGTTTTCAAAAGAATAAACACGTGTGTGTTTTTGTGATAAATCCATATTATACGGAGCGTATTGTATTTCCCACATTAATCCTCACTGAGGTTTCGGACAGCACGAGAAAACGGCGTCCACACTATATCGTGAGTAAGGAGTGATTTCGGACACGGGGAAAACTTCCGGCTTGATTACGTCCGCATCTTTTGACAATGTTGGCAGATGTCGGTCACTTTGATTTCCGCTGTACGTTTTACTTCCGTCCTACGATGTCTCGCACAGGTCTCAACGAATCTCGTTTACAGCCATCGCTTTGACATATGGACTGATATATTACAGAGCGTATTTCAAACACTCATAACTTGCTATAGCAGCAACAAAATAGCCATCAAAAATGCATTCTTATATTTAATAAAATGAGATAAATACAATTGTGATAATGAAAAATGTACCTTCAGTTCTCTTTAAAAATATATACTTTTGCTGCGTGAACTTGTGTGGCATCACTGTACCTGCCTTCTTCAATTTCGCACGCTTGGCTGCATGTGCGTTCCCTACATTCACATAGACGTGCACAGATGCACAGAATGTGCGGCTTATATTTAGGGACAGGAAGTTGCCTTCACATTGATGCACCTTGACGTTGAAAAACATCCATGATATTCCTGATATTATCGATTGAAATGAACCATAAGCTATTTTCGGGGTCTTTACTTTTAAGCTCATGGTCATTATAAGGGCCGTCCATCAACATGCTGTAATGATATGAATAATCTGATTTTTTTTTTTTTTTTCAGGACAGTCTAGATTATGATAATATTTGCATATTTACATCAGGCTTTTCTATCAAGGAAAAACATTTTGCATTGATGAATTTTCCATGTTTTTGAATGTATGCCGCTATGGGAAGCATGGCAACTGAAATATCATTTCATACTTGTGTGGATTGTCTGGAATCTGGCAACATAAATATCATGATAGTGCGATAGTCTGCTGTACTGTATGTCTTAGCAATAATTTGTAAAAATATAGCCCATCATGTACTGATATAACTACAGAATGTAAGCTACATTAGAATATCAGTCTGAAGTCGGAGACAAATTGTTGCTGTAATTTGCTGTTGCTGTAGTTTCAGAACCGGATCACTTGAGAAAGGCAAAAGGCCCAGATGAATACTTTATACCATTCGAAACGGTAGGGACTGATGTTTATTTTGATCTATGGTTTGTCGTGTAAACTCAGGAGTTAGTGAGGTATTGCACGGACAAGAACGGGTGTAGAGATGGACGCAGAGCTGTACGTAGAATATCATTAAATTTGATGTGAATTCATCGATGTTAATTTTATCACAAACCGTTTATTACAGCAACTAGTAGGTAGCACCGTTGGGAAGCTCAATTCGTGTGGTTTCTCGTGATGTACCGTATGTATGTTAATTGTGTAATGAGTATCCGCCAGCAATTTAATAGAGACGAACGGGTGTGATTTGGACGCATCGGTCGTATACGGTTATTCCGCAGTGCCAAAGGCATTACTGTTTCTGAAATGTGATCAGGAAATTTTACTGGGACACAGCAGATATATACTGGGGCACGTGCCCCAGTAAAATGGGTCTGGCGACGCCGATGTGAAGAACCATTTCTCTTTGTCATGAGTAGCATTATTACCGCAATTATATCCCACACACAAGGTAGGCATTGTCTTCCTTCAAAGGCAATGAAATCAAAAGAAAATCACAAAGTGTTGCAGCAGCTCACGCATGAAGCGCTGGTTCCTGGTTATTTTATCATCCAACTTGGCGGACTTCCAGTTTGGAAAATAAGCGTTGCGTCACTTTCACACAAAGAATAAATAAATAAATAACCTCGCTTCAGGCTCTACTTCCAGCACATCCTCTGGTTTAAGTCCAAAAACTCTTAAAAAAAGAGTTAAATAACCTAAGACAAGATTATATCCCCTGAGGGAACCCTCCCAAAGGGATCAATAAAGTTTAATCTAATCTAATCTAATCTAAATATGATGTTTTTGACAAGCTCACCAGCTAAATTTGATATCTAAGCATTAAAACATTGTCAGCAGGAACTACCGTGTATGAGCTACCGTGGTGCTTGAAAGTTTGTGAACCCTTTAGAATTTTCTGTATTTCTGCATAAATATGACCTAAAACATCATCAGATT
>JANZLB010000024.1:1183546-1203206 GCA_026167865.1 Notarius quadriscutis | reverse complement strand
GTGTGTGTGTGTGTGTGTGTGTGTGTGTGAGAGAGAGAGAGAGAGAGAGAGAGAGAGAGAGAGTGTGTGTGTGTGTGAGTGTAGAAGTGATAAAGAGACGAAAAAGATTAAAAGGTCACAACTGGGGGAAAATAAATAATGTAGAGCTCCAGTAAAATCCCCAGATGAGGTTTTCGGAGAAATCATTCACAAAATAATTCACAAGACAACTTTCGCACGCTGATGAGCAGTTCGCAAAAAAACAAACAAACAAAACCCACACAAACATCAAATCATCATGTGACAGGAATCAATCAATCATCGCCAGACTCATTGAAAAACCTGACAGAAGATGAAATGAAATTCAGTGACTCTCTGGTGTTTGCAAATGCGCCAGGATTCATTTATTTTTTTGTATGAATCACTTTTTTTTTTTTTAAACAAACCCAAGTCGTGCGTTCACTCACTGCTGACGGATCAAAGACTGACAGACGTCAGTCTGAGCAAACAGCTCCGCGGGGGACGGGGTTTATTTACGCACAAAGCCTGGAACTGGCTGAGAAAATCAACTGAACCTATTTTGAATCACTAAATGAGTCACAAACTAAATGACTCACAATGAATGACACCAGAGTGAATCGAGTGTCTGAGTGCGGGTGAGTGCCTTTTATTTATTTTTATAACAAATTAAACATCATGATGAACGGACATTAAGGAAACAAACTTCCAGAACACACTTTGGAAAGCAATTCTGTTTAAAAATATTCAATAAAAAAAAAATGAGGAATTTTCACAATCTAACATAAAACTAAATCTATAAAAGATAAACATTTAAAAAATGTTTAGTTTTTTAGCGTATGAAAAAAAAGACGAAAAACTTTAAAACTTTGGATGAAGAAAAAATAATTATGAGCTATTTTTCGCTCACTCGTGGCTAAAAGAAGGAAACGAATCATTAAACGAATCAACACTTGAATATGAATCTTTTTGCTGAATCAATTCAATTGAAAAGACTCCCAGATCTTAACTCTGTCTCCACGTTACGCAGGAATAACGTGAAACTTCACTCCAGGACACAAACGCTTGAATGAGTTGTTCATGAAGGACGATGGAGGAACCCGAAAGCGTGGAGATCTTTAGTCCATCACAGATCAGCTGACGCGATGCTAACAGGTCTGATTAGCGTGTGTGTTCTCGGAAAGCCGCGGCTCAGCTGAGGGGTGACACTCACCTTTCACCGCTTCATCCACCACCTCCACCACGCGGTCAATCTGCTGGACCTGGACAGAGGCGGAGCCAAGAAAACAAAAGTCATTCATAAAAAAGGACAGGAGAGCACATTCATCTTTTCATAACTGAAACCCAGAGTTTGTGTTGAACGTGCTGTCGTTTAAAGACTCGCCTGAGCGAGCCCGAGCTAACAGCGGCTACTTTACACTTCTTGTTGTCATGGTAACATTAGATCATAGTGCAACATCTGCAGGGTTTACGCTAAACGTAAGCATTTTTTTTTCCAGAATAACACTCCAGGCCTTTTGTGGGCATGGCTTGGAGAGCATGATCATTGTTTTGAGTTTAGCAGATTTTTCACTCCCGCTTTTAATCTGTTGATACAAAGAAGTTGCGATGTCGTGTTTCATTCTGAACCTTTGGGATTCATCTTCAGTATTTTTCCTCTCTCTATGCAGTGCTGCTGCTCCGACGATGCTAATTTCCTCGTGTTATGTTCACAGCAAGGAAATGTTAACGCATCGTCCCATAAGTACTGGAGTAGCAGGGCTACCGTAAATACACTAAAATACGACAAAAATGCCATGATATAAAGTTTCCTGTGCAAATTGCCACCAGTACAAGGAAGGAAAATGGTTTGATGATCGGGGTTGAAATACAATAAGACTAATTTTATTGAAAAAAAAGATATACATAACACTAAAAACTGGACCGACAGGTATCGGGAAATCCATGATGTCTTTTTCAAAAAATTTAAGACATAATTTACATCATAAATTTTTTTTAATCTCATCATCCTGAATCAGGATAACAGGACAAGTCTTGGAAAGTGTGTGGACACACTGCATACACTCGCTGAGAGAGATCGGATCTCTCTGCTTATCGGACCTCCAGCTTCCTGAGCGAACGATTCACTCCACAATTCAGGAAGAAAATGAAGCGTTTTTGGAATTCTCCTGTTTTTCTCGAGGGGATGGTGGGACGTGACCTCAACAGTCACTGAAAGAATAAAACAGTTCGTTCCGGTTGTCACTTATGTTATCGCAGCTATAAATAATCTTGTTTATAGAATCTAATCCAAGCTAATAAGGTGAAATAAAAAAAATAAATGCAGCTAGTTCCATCATGAACAAAAAAAAGACACAACATTGGAGAATTTCACGCTCCAGTTTCACCTCTGGAACTGGAGACTCCTTCCAGACATGTTACAGAAACACCACCCCCCACACTGAGAAAAATGTCAACATTCGTCGCCTCTTTGAAATGAGCCGTGACTATAGAAACGAGCGCATTAAGATCAACCTGGACTTCACAGCTGCACGACTGTCAGGAAATTCATCAACACCTCCTGACCAATCAGAACCCAGATTTCCACTCGACAGCAACTTTACCCACAGAGATATTTACGTTTCCTGGTTTAAAAAAAACCCCCGAAAGATCTTTCAGTGAAACAGTGATGCTAAACGCTAAGCTACGATCACGCAAAGCTACAATTTCACAGATCCATCACATGTTCGTTTGAAGTTCGAGCGTTCATCGCGTCGGAGGACGAGTCTGAGTCACCGCACAGCTTCCTGCCTGAACGTGAAGGACGCCTCATTCCGAGTCGTCAATGATCAGCTCCGAGGGTCGATTCTTTAATTCGAAATTCGCATTAACACGTCCAAAGTATTGGCACCCATCAAGGGAAACGGTTTGATAAAACGAACATGACGTACAAGAATCCCAACGTTTCACTCAGAGAAGGTCAGAGTCTTGAATGAGCCCGATTTTTTCAAAACGTCTCGCTTTTACATCCCGCGTTTCATCGCTCGCAGTGCTGACCGGACGGCGGTTCAAGCCCATCACACACTACGACGTGATGTCATGAAGCCCGTTGCCAAAGTTTCACCTCGAGGAAACCCATTCCTCTCTCAGGGTTCTCGCTCGGGTTTCGATGCAGAGTGAAGATATTTCAGCCTCGTGTTCCGTCACGAGACAGCGAACTTTATTACGCCGAACTAAAGAAAAACTGTCAAAGGTATTCTTTAAAATCAGGCAACGCTGACATGACTGAGACTGACACACCTGGAAGTTTTCTTCAAAAGTTTCTCCTCAACTTTAAAACAGTTTTTAAGATAATGTGTTTAAAATACAAGAAAAAAAAAATCCATCACTAAAAATCACTTCAAAACAAAGATAATCACCAATCAATCTTTACAAAACAAATCGGCAAACTTTCACAGCTCAACAAAAATCTTTTCCAAACCCAATTCCAATCTTTTTCATCTGTTCCAGGATCTGATCAGTCGTTCCTTTTTAATACTTTGAGATCCGATGTATCATTTCCTGCAGGAACCTGCTTGGGGATTGGATCAGAACCATCTCGATTTGAAATGTAGAAAAATGAAAAAGGAATATTTCAGCCCAAGTTTTTCAGACCCAGAGGCAAACTTCAGAGCTTCACCCTCGCCGTGACATTTATCGCACTCATTTCTGCAGAGGGACGACTGGAGCACACAATCCGACCCATTAGAGGCAAACCTGCTGCAATTGTACTCCGTCTCCTACGGCTAAATAGCCAGGCACACGGCCGTGTCATTCATTCTGCCACTCTCTCCAACCGGCGGGGTAATTTGCTGCTGCCCACGGAGAGCAAGAGCCACCAGGCTCCCGCCATTTACATGCATGACGAGTGAAGAAATCCATATCGATACGTCTGTAATTGCAGACGGAGGGTCGGATCAGAGCAGGAGCCCTGCGGGACCCGGGGTACCATTGCGAGTTCTGAACGCTTGAACAGAGGGACAATTTTAATAAGCGGATTCTGTCGAGAAGAGCCGGTCGAAGTTTTGGAGAAAGGGGGAGACTGAGGATCTGTTTGGTCTGGGTTCAGAGATCTGAAGAGACTTTTTTGAGAATCTGGTTTCAAGAGCAATGCCTCAGAGAAGAAAGAACAGTGCTGTCTTCACCAGGAGGGCTTTCAGAGTCCTGAAGGCACCCTCTTGCGCAAGGCGAGTGTTGCCCCGACCAATTGGAATGAAATGGCCTGAGAGTTGAGCACCTCCATCTCCTCCACCCACTGATGGCTCTTTACAGGACTGTATTTCCCGCCCACTTTTACCTTCAAACCAGACGGAGAAAAACAGAACCAGTGGTACGAGCCACCGTCATCACTGGACCAACTGTGACCGAAGGATTTCAAGTGCCCACTTGCCCCAACACCCAGTGTGAGGAGGGCTATTATGAAGACAAGAAAGCAGGAGATGAAGTCCCTCACAAAAGGTGGAACTTCATTTCACTTTCTCGACTTTCAGTAGACAAATAAAAAAAATAACCGAACAATTACGAGTTTATTCCCAAAGAACCTGACTCCAAGTCCATGGCCCTGGCGGGGTCGGGGCTGTTACTGGCCTCACACCGTCCACGGGCACCTCTTCACGGTTTCACGCCCTGTTGAACTCTCTCCTCAAAGTTCTTTTCAACTTGCCCTGACCGTACTTACTAGCGATCCGTCTCGTGCCGGGATTTAGCCTTAATTGTGATGATCTGGCGACTTGCCCAGGGTGAACCCCGCCTCTCACCCATAGTCAGCTGGGATAGGCTCCATCTTGCCCGCGACCCTGCACAGGATAAGCGCTTACGGATAACGGACGGATGGATGAACAATAACAAATCCTTCATGAATGCTCTGGACAAGAAAGGGTGGGGTGATCGATATTGCCGGAATAATCCCTCTCTTTTGAAGGACAAAATTCTGGGACTTTCTCTGGGTTTGACACCAAGGACAGGAGTGTGTTGGTTCCAAAATAGCATGTCCTCCATAATTATTGGCACCCTTTATAAGATCCAACAGAGAAAGAAACGATAACTGCCAAAATTATTAACAAACTGAAACCAAAGGTTCAGGACGGAGTGAATCAGCTTCCAAAGACTCGTCACTGCTTTTCCGAGTTTAAAATTCGGTTCTTGAAAAACTCAACATCTCTAACTTTCCCAGTCAACTCCTCAAGAGTTTTGAGATTCCCGCTCCCCATGCCCTGTTCCTCCTCGGGGTAGAAATCGAAGGTCGTACGCGTGGAAAATCCGTCTCGTTTGTGACACCATGGGGGGGAAAACACATTAAATATAACCTGTTATTGACCTGCTGGCCTGCACACGTCAGACAACAGCCATCAACATACACAAGGAGTCGATGAAGAGCCAAAAAAAAAAAGTCTCCTGATTTCAAATGATCACGTTCTTCTCACATTTGTCAGAATTATAACCATCTGATCATCAGCAGTGTGAGGGCTTCATCATTTAGTTGATAAAACGGCTTTTTCACCTGTTTAACAAGTTCAAAGCTGCTTTAATGAGAAAGAATTAGAGACGACTCCATCCTGTTTGTCTGTTTCACCAGAGCTGGAGTTAATTAAAAGCTCACGTCGTTCGTTAACGAGCTTTCCTGCCCAATAAACACAAGCCCCATACGCAACGTTCGACGGTGCGGCATAAATTATGTAATTAGACGCGATAAACATGGATCCTGGTGAAAGCGAGACACCAGTGGAAGATTTCAGGCCCGATGCGCTGAAGCTTTCTGTCGTTGTTCCGATGAGGTTCATATAACCCTGATGAGTGCTGATGAGCTCTGTGACTGAGAAAAGTTCCGCTGCCTTCTGGAAACGCAACGGCCTCGGTGGAGTATGCAAAACAGGAGGTCTATTTGTATAAGGTGATCTCTCCAACGGTTCGGAGGGCGGAACCTCCTCGCTGTGGTTCTCCGTGGACAAATGGATCATTATAATGACACAAAAACCACAGAGTAAGCGTGGACTGATGTCATTTTCCAGAGTATTCAGGAAGATGTTCTTTTTGGGATTGTCATGAAATCCAGCTGAGTAACGTTTCCACACCCTGTTCTATTTTCCCCGGAGACTGTTTGCAAAACTATTTGCGTATCAGAGGCAGGTGACGAGTCACCCAGGTCAGATTTTTGAGGAGAAAAAAAAAAAAAAGAAGAAGAAAATCTTTATGACCAAAAAGCAACATTTATTTCACTTTAAATTTGAAATTAAAAAAAGGAAAAAACCCTTTTGTTTGATTTTCTCATCAATGATGGTGTAACTCACTCCGGCTCAAATCTGGGGAGAAGTTCTGTGCACCCGAGGTTCCCCGACCTTCACGCCAGAATCAATCAAACATCAGTGAAGCATTGGGGGAGAAGAAGCGATTTGTGCGGAAACTGCTCATTAGGGATTGATTAATTGCTCCACATCATTATGAATTGCAATGATGCAAATCTGGGTAGAAGCCACATACACCCCAGGCAGACCGACCTTCCTGCCAAAAAGAATAAAAATCGGTGAAGAATTGAGAGAGAGGAAGCGATTTTCGGGAAACGTGGACGACGCCTGACGGACAACACATGATGGATTAAACTCATCACCTGTCGGCCGGATGAGCGAATCATCAACAATTAGCAGTTATTCCATCAATCGGAGTCGGACATGAGCTGACAGCCGAGGAGGCGCGTCGCACCGAGGTGTCTCTAATCCACGTACGACGAGATTGAGTGGAATAACTGTTTTATTCTCTCCACATTCACTGGATTTTGAGAAACAGAGCATTTTTAAATTTTTATTTTTTGCAAATTTGATAAATCAAAATGTCCAACAAAACAATTTCCACTTATAATGTAAACAAACCGGTGAAACGACAGGAGCAATTTGTGAAAATTTTAAATAATAATAATTCTTGAAATTTTTTTTTCAAAGATATGTTCTTACCGTCAAATACTTTTATTCCATATTTTGTTGCTTTTTTTGGTGTGTTTTTGGGGTTTTGTTTTCGGGTAGAGTTTTTATTTCATCCTTGGTTGGTTCAGCAACATGTGCCGCCATTTTGTTTTTCTCAACTCACGGTACATGAGCTGACATTTGAGTCATAGAGCAGCCAATCAGAGCGCATGATCGCTCATATCCACTGAATGTGGATAGAATAATCATCATAATAATAATTCTCACTTTTGTCAAGACTGGAGCAAAATTAAAAAAAATAATAGCCTGTTCATTAAAATATTTCCTTCATTCAAAATGAAAAAGTTAATCACAAATATTCCTTTCCTGAATCAACTTTTATAAATATTTGTACTTCCTCCATTTGCTTCTCTTTTCATTATCTTTCAGCCATCTGTGAAAAGAGAGACAGAGCTCGGATTTCTTGTTAAATCTATTTATACACGATAAGCACAACAGCTCTTTCACATTTTAGATCCATTTTTTGTGTTATTGCCTCATTAGAGCTGTGTTACTTCCACCTACAGTGAAGTCACGTGTATTCCTGCGATTGTGTTCAACTCTGGTGTCTAAACAATGCAATAACAGCAATGAAAAACAGAGATCATGCAGCCTGATGATGATCGTTCATTTATTTATTTCACTGATTGGAAGTGTCATAAATTTATGTCGCGATTTATCATCACACGATATATCGTAGAAATCAGTGTCGATCATGGCTCGATGTTGTCCCACACGATAATCTAGAACATTATATGATTTCATCAAGTATCAAAACCACATTTTATTGGAGGAAAAAAAACCCTGATGAGACGATAAAGACAGAGTGTTTGATTCTTACCCCGATAATGCTCAGGCCTTTGAGGTAATCCATCCTGGGCTGAGCCTGAGGAACACATCCTGCCACCACCACCTTCTTATTCTGCTCCTGAGCTTTCCTGACACACACACACACACATTATAGTGATAAAGATCGTACATGTGGACATTCTGGAACAAGAACGTTGACTAAGTGTAGAAGCTGTGGAGCCACTCGAGTTTATCCTTCAGATTTAAAACAAAGTTCAAACCAAGAAAAAGGAAATTTAAACGTTCCAGCAGCGCATCAATAATATAAACATCATCAATTATACAAAGCAACATCAGTACAAACTCAGAGTCAAGTGTTTAAGATTTATTCGCTTATTAAATATAAATCAAGCAAAATGTTTTAATTTCAAAAACCGACAGCTTTTTTTTTTTAATCTCGTCGTGATCTGTAATTCAGGAAACACGAGTGAAACGCTGAGCCGAGACGTGAAGTGAAGCAGCAGCTCGTACAGCGGCAGAGATGAAAAGTCTGCATCAGAGACACGGAGAGGAAACCTTCAGCAAGTCTGACACACACACACACACACAGAGAAAGAGAGACTGACAGAGACGGACAGACAGACAGAGAAAGAGAGACAGAGAAAGAGAGAGAGACAGACAGACAGAGAAAGAGAGAGTGAGTGAGTGCTAGCTGTCTGTTAGCTCTCACACACCGTGACATCCACATCTCCTGCAGTCGGATGCGAGAGACAGGAGACACCTTACAGCTTCAATATTTTATTAAAAGGAAGCAGTTTCTTACAAACAAAAACACTGGAAGAACAAAACGTGCGTTTCCAGAAACAGAAGACATGCTGGGATCAAACCCTCAAAATCAGAACTTCAAGTTCACCAAGGAGAAAAGCACAGCATTATTTTAAACGTGCCTGAAAACGTACTGTCGCTGAGTCAGGTTCACATGGGAGGAGCTTAAATTAAATTTGGTCAGCCAATCAATAATCGTCATCACGCGACATCACGACCACCATCCTCCTCCTCCTCCTCCTCCTGTCGCAAGAGTGAACCAACATCATCGTCACCTCTCAAGCAGCGTCCCAGCAATAATGACGTCTCAATTTAAGCTCCGCCCCAAAACAAAGACGAATGCTGAGGACGCTTTCCTGTGCTTCAGCCGATATCCGATCACAATCCCATCATTCCAAAGATGATTTTCCGATAACAGGATGGTTCTTCAGGGTTCTCCAGAAAATGTGAAGTGGCCAGCTTTAAAACGGAGTCAGCGACGCTGGAATTGGTCTCAGCGAAGCCAAAGGTGCGCGTGGCAGCATGCCCCTCCCCAACACGCTGAAATTCACATGCCTTCTGGTGCATTCTCAGCTCGTAAATTACTCACCATTTCCCTCCATGTGTGTGCGTGGCTTTCTCAGTGACCCTCTGTCGTACACGGCCTGGCTCGGTAACATAACTACATACACGACGGCGTGGTCATGTGGTTCAGCTCAGCCAATCAGAGTGTGAAAATCGATCAACAAATACATCATCGCTTACGGTCGCGTTCGACCCAAATCGAAGACAATTCCGTGCTGAAATAATTGGATTTGCGGCAAATTCTGGGCAGCGGAGACCAGATACATCGCTTGAACATCGAAAGGCAAGTTTTTCCTTTTCCTGGGATGGAGTAGCCGGCGCAGACCGTCTGCGCAGGCGGAGAAAACCACCGGCGCTTACGGACCTCTCTGTTCCTTTGACTCCTCTGATCCCACAGCAACTTGCCAACAACTCCATCTTCAATTTCGTAAAGAACCCCAGCTCAGACTTGTTATCCGTTTATTGCGACATTTAACGCACGCAAAACAAGTCAGTTCCTGTTATCACGTACGCTACAGAAACTATAAAAAGTCGTTCCCTCTCCAGGTTGTCATGTTACCGAGAAACTGCAAACAAGCGTAAACTCCTCCGTCGAGAAAACGTCACCCAACAGCTGGAGACTCCTTCCATCAACATGAACATCTGCTTACAAAATAAAAACAAAAACATCGACTGAGTTTTTAAATCAGGATATCATCAGCGGAGCGTCTGCTGGACACGCCCCTGCGAACAAGCCATGAACATCAACCTGCACCACCGTCAGAGCTGCTGTTCAAGAGAACTCAACACCTGCTCTTCTGACCAATCACAATGCAGAATCCAACAGCAGAGTCGACGTACAATGACGCTCAAGATTCAGCTCTGATTTCTTCTTGATGTAATGTTTCAGAGAAAACCACGACACGCACACAATGAGCAGGAATGTCAGCAGGCAGAAGAACCCTGCAGGAACTGAACCAGCTCCAAGATATCTCCATCTGATCTCTCCAGACGTGTGCTGTCGGATTGGTCAAGCGTGTGCGTGTCCAGTTGATGGCATCGCTGGAATTCACTCAGACTGGGGTCCCTTGATGATCTCCATGACGTTACATCAGCACCTCAAATGAAGGTCCTGATATGGTGTACGATGAGGCGGATTAGAGCTCAGCGAGCGGCAAAATGGCCGACTCGGTCCTCAAGGCAGGGAAGAGAACGACGAGCCTGGGTTCAACTCCATGTTGCTTTCAATCAGATTCTCAGCATGATGGGGGGAAAAACAAACCTCTGCAGATATGGTGCTTCATCAGGGGCGTGTCCCAATTTCCAGCGTATTGGTATGTGACAGGTAAAACGAATAAACTTGCCATCTTCTGAAGGTGGTTCTGTCTTCAGCCAACCTTCGCACAAGTCCACAATCTCTGCAGGAAGCATGCTGAGGCCTCGAAACTTCAAGTCACGAAAGGTGATGGTTATCCAAGAAAATAAACGACCGTGAAAAAGGATTTCGGCAAATTGAACCAAGTCGAAAAAAATAAAATCCTGTCGCAGAACTGAAACGTGAAAAAAATGAAGTCATACTTTTCTGTCGCGGACGCAATCGTGTATTTATCTGGACACGGACCATCAAGAAAGCAAAGAGCTTCATTTCTTCATCTTAAGGTCAGAATTCATCCTGGTCAGAGTGACGGCGGATTCCGAGTTTATCCTGGGAACGCACGAAGCGGGAATTCCACCCTGAATGGGACGCCAGATCCACGCAGAACACCATTCACACTGAGCTTCATCAAGTCCAAGACGAGCGTGATCTTGGGAGGAAACCTGTGAAACTCTGAAAATAGACCGCAACCCAAGGATTACTCCTGGAACCCGCGAGCGGTGAGGTGGGAACGCTGATCACCGCACGACTGTGAGTAAAACAAACTTTTAAAGACGACTGGACGGACGGAGGAGCATTTGTTTATTCTCCCGAAACACATTCAACCGGTGACGTGAAGCTCTGGCGTGAAACAAAACAAGCAATTCAATTTCAAACTGTTTTCTTGCAAAGCGAACACTCTTCCCACTCAGCCCTGGGAGATGTTTGTTTGGGATTTTATGGAGCAGGACCGTCGCAACTTTGCCTCCTGAAGCGGAACAGCTGGAGGACGATTTCAGCAGAGTGCGTGCGTGTGTATTTCCGGATGAATTATTCATAAAAGTCAGAACTGGGGCTCTCTGCTCTGAGGACGTCTCCGGGTGAATAATTCAAGGCTCACTGCCTTTAAAATCACCAAGTTGACATCGTCAAGCCTCTCGGGTCCAGACACAACACGGCACTTGTGGAAATATTAAAAGCCCCGTCACCAGAGTCTTCGTGTCAAACACGGAACATCAACACTGAACCTCCAGCTGGAGACTGGAACCCTTCCTGGACCTTCTGCAAAAAGCCAGACGAGCGGTGAGGACTTGAACACACAGCGTTTGGGAACACGCAGCAGCGTGACACACGGACCCAGCGCGACTGGACATGTTCCCGCTGCCTTCATGACTCACTGGCCAAGCTGTCAAAACACAGACGTGTGACACGACGAATATCACGGACAACTCGCGGCTCTGAGCTGGGATTCTGCTGCCGATTCAAAAGTAACGGCACCCAGGAAAGACGAGAGAGAGGAAATCAAGGTTCAAGTCGGTCTTGAAATACCGATGCTTGATACGTGAACTTGGACGCCGTGATGATGTAACATTTCCGGAAGGAGTCTCCAGTGTCGGTCCTCTGCAACAGTCAAGCTGGAGTGAAGTTTCCCGACATCTTCAAGACAGAGGAGTTTATCTGGCGTGGTATAACGGGAATAAAACTTTTCTCGGAAATTCGTGGTGACTGTGGCTCCGCTTCATCCTCGATACTGAAACTGATCGATGAATGAAACGAAAAAAGCATCCCGATGTTGTTCATTTTCAACAAATTTATCGCAGAGTGAACACAATGTGGGCGGGGCTAGATTTGCGAAAACGCTCTGCACAGTTTAACTTGATGCAAATGAGAAAAGCGAAAGCAGTGGTGATCAACGGTGGGCGTGAGAGCCGGTGGGGCACTTCCTGTTTCTGCACCACGTTGAAACAATATCGGCGTTTTATTTCTGGTTCTCGTCACAGCTCCAGAATGGGCGTGGCTCTATGAGTTTAATGTGATTATGGATGTTGAATTGAACATAAAATTCTCAGAATGAACAGAAACGACGCAAAAAGTCACTGCTGGAGTGAACGCAACACGGATCAACATCAAACAAAGCGGATCAGCTGCGCTCAGCGCGATGACCTCGTCACAGAGGAAACGGAAGGCCGGGTTCCTCTGAGCAGAACGCTGAGGGCCGGACGTACGTGGTGAGATCATCATCTCCGTAATCCAGTGATGAATGTAAGCACAGCTTCAGAGAGGAACACGCAGATCGCAAACACCGAGCCTCAGGACGAACGACAGAACCTGCGTGAGCTGCCTTCCACTCGCCCCGCCCCACCCCGCCCTCTGCTGGGATCAGGGAACCCTCGCGAGGAAAAGAGCTTCATCTCCACGCTACACTGAGGAAACATCAGGACACATGAGAGAGAAGTTCAGACACCAAAAACCAAGAGCCGCCTCGAACTTCCACCATCGGCTCGTGCATTTCCAAGATATTATACAGTTTAAGAAAGAAAGACAGGAAGTAAGGGGGGAAAATAAATTCTAAAAGTCAGAAAAGAAAGAAAGCAAGAAAACAAGCCAAAACAGAAACCGCAAAATAAATAATAAATTAAAAGGCACGCAAGAAAGAAACAAAGCAATGAAAAAGAGAAAGAAAAAACTAAGAAAATTTTTTTTAAATAAATGGAAGGGAAGAAAGAATGCAAAAAAAAACAAATCAAAAGCAGAGGCAAAAAAAAGAAAAAAGGCACACAAGAAAAAAGGAAAGAATGAAAAAAGCAAAAAGAATTAAAAGGCATGCAAAAAAATAAGGAAGCAAAGAAGTTCAAAAAATCAAAAAGTCAGAAAAGAAAGCAAAAGACAAAAAAGGGAAAATAAAGAAATTAAAAGGTATGCAAGAAAAAGAAATTTAAAAGATAAAAGAAAATGCAAAAAAGCAAAAAGGTTATTTCATTAAAAGGCATGCAAGAAAGAAAAGAAAGAAAGAGAAAAAGAAAAATGGAAAAGAAAGAAAAGTAAGGAAGCAAAGAAGATTTAAAAATGTAAATGTAAGAAGATAAAAAGCAAACTAAAAAATCAAAAGCAAAAAAAGGAAAATGCAAAAAGGCATGCAAGAAGGAAAGAAAAAGGCAAGATGAAGAAAAAGAAATGTAAACATAAAAGGAAAGAATGCAAAGACAAAAAAAATCAAAAATAATTAATTCAACAAAAGGCATGCAAAGAAAGAAAGATTTAAACATGAAACTGCTCCAGCCGGAGACAGAAACACAGCCGAGACGCGTCAGTCATGAACTGACTCTCCTTTGAAATGACGTCTCCTTCCTTCGACACGGTGAAGGAGCCTTTTGAGAAGACGGAGGAACAGAAGGGCGTGAGGTCGCGTTTTTGTGAGAACGAGACGAGGTCTGTGGAATAAAACACTCGAGGGTGGTGACGGTGACTCCGCTCCATCACCCCACCCTGTGGGTGATTATTTTCCTGGAACAGCACCACACGGTGTTTCATTCTGTCCACACGCTTCAGCTCACACTGAGAGGAACCGCTTTCGACACGGTCACACTCTTCTCAACCCCTTTACAGAAATACACTTCTCATTTATTCCTCCTTCGGACTAATTTCATTCTGAAAGCGCCTCACAGACGACGACGACGACGTCGGAGTAAAGTACCCGCTCTTCAGGAGAGTCTCCAGACGACGTGACCTGGCCTCTCGTGAAAGGAGAGCTTCAAGTGGACGGTTGAGTCTGGCACATGTGTCATAAAAACATGCAGAAGTGCAATAAAGTTTTACCGCTTGCTGTGTTCACGCACCAGTGCTTTTAAACGTGTCCACAAATTGTATCAGGAGCTCGTAAAAACAGTGTCACGGTCAATGTCACGGTGAGGAGTGCGAGGAACGGAGCCGAAACCGACAATCCTGTACATTTCGTTCCAATCACATCAAGGGGAAAAAAAAGAATCAAGATTCCTCTTCGGATATGAATCATCTGAGTCACAATGCACCTGATTCACACTGAATCGAGATGCAAATCAGTTGATTCCTGGGATATGACTCACCGATTCAACATCAGCATGACTCATCTGTTTAATCTGATTCACTCTGGCAGTCAGTTGATTCACTTGAATCATCCTAAAAACGATTCCTTTCGTTCATCAGAGAAACAGATGAATCACGTTAAATGATGAGTCATGATTCGCGGTGAATCAAAATGTGAATCAATTGATTCCTAAGCTATGACTCAGCTGATTCACAGACACGGGTCACTCGTTTAATCCGACGTTCATTTGATTCATCCAACACGATTTATGAGATTCACATTGATTCATCACTAATCCGATTCATCCCAGATACAGTTTCACTCATCAGAAACACAACTCCTGCGATACGATTCATCCGATTCACCACGTCACAATAAACCCGATGTGAATCAGTTGATTGATTCCTGAGGTCTAAACGTGCCTCATTTGATTCATGGGATACGAGATTCACATTATTTAACAGAATCACTGATTCATTAAAGACTTGATTCATTTGAATCATCCCCAAAAGCAGAAAGTCAAGAACGTGAATGATTTCAGTCCTGGATGTAAATATAAATCTGATCTCTAACGAGTGGCTGTTTCACTCTTTATACAGGACAGCGATGATGTTTAAAGAGAACCCTGGTTCGAGGATCGTACACTGCTGTGTTTTTAATCACATGAGAGGAAACACCACGCATAATATTTATCCTAATTGAGTGAAACATGACAAAATGAGAGCTTGCAGTGTGTCTGGCCTTCAGCAGGCAGCGTCAGGCATGCAGCGACACGGCTCTGTGCGTGTGTGAGGGAACAGCTTGCACGCTGCTACGCGTTCCTGCCCGTCCAAACAGCCTTTTATCATGCACAAGTGAAAGAGAGAAGCACCTGACAAGCGAAGCTTTACAGGACACAATGTGCTGTTTGGACCTGTCTGAGCTGCTGATCTGGTTCCTGATATCCAGCTGTTCCGAGAGATCATACGAGCTCACAGGGTCAAGACTCTCTCTCTCACACACACTTCAACTCTCTCAGATCAGATGCACTGCACAGAGCTGTTTCAGTGCCTTTTTCCCCCCCCCTTCTTTTTTTTTTTTCCAGAAAACATCATCCACAGAGTCACTTCACTTCCACGACGTTCATCAGAGACGCGAATCATCATCTGATCCGCAACACATCCGATTCACATGATTTATTCAGGACACGACTTGGTTGATTCCCGGGATATGGTTCAGCTGATTCAACCACAGACGTGGATCATTCAGTAAATCTGATTTATAAAATTCACATGACAAAAATCCAAAATCTGATTCATTTGATTCAGAGACTCGATTCGTTTGATTCATCAGAAACACAACTCATCCAAGTCAAAATTCACCTGTTATTCACTCGATTCAACCATGATTCTGATCTCTTCAAGTCACATGATTTACAGTTTGGAATAACACTCATTGAAACTTGTTTCTAACCTGAGATTCATCCCAAAAGTGTTTTATTTGATTCATCAGAAACTGACTCCTCGAAAATGTGATTCAATTGATTCCTGAGATATGATCTCGCTGATTCAGCAGCACCCTTGGTCTGATCCATCTGATTTCATCCAAGAATTGCTTCACTTGACTGATTCATCCAATTCATTTCATTCAAACCCATCAATCGAACTGATTCATCCAAGTCACACCTATTCATCCAAGATCGGAATCAAGTGATTGCTGATAAATGACTCACATGACTTGGCTCATCTGAATAATCCAATTCAATGAAGACACGATTCACCTGACTCACACCTGTTATAAACCTGAATCAGGATGCGATTCAGTTGATTCCTGAGATATGATTCAGCTGATTCGAACACAAACATGGCTCATTCGATGATTTGGATTGATTCGTCTGAATCATCCAAGACACAATTCTTCTGGTTTATTAGACTCAGATTATTTTTATGCAAAATTTGACTCACCCGATTCATCCCAAAAGTGATTCTTATGATTTGTCCAAAATACAACTCGTCACACATGCGAGACCCGACTCATTCGATTCATTCCGGACAAAATTCATCTGAATTAGGCAGGAAATGATTCATCTGATTCCTGACATATGATTCAGTTGACTCGACCTGAAAACAAACACCCCCCCACCCACCCCTCACTCATCACCACCTCCCACTTTACTGAAAGAAACTTTTCAACCTCGATCAAGCGGAAAGGTTTTGCGATATTTCAGTTTTAAATCGCATTTTCAAAACTCTGAATGAAAACGCTGGATGCTCTCAGTCCCTGAACGTCAGATCTGAACACAGCTCCACTCGGTTCGTGCCTGCACCATCACACACACACCACTGGGTTCTTGCTCAATTCACAAAAACACAAGGATAAAACTTTGGCATCAACATCTGCAGCCATCAGTCACGGCCTGTGCTCCCGGAGCGAAGCAGATAAAACCTGCAGGCTGTGCAGCACGTCCTGACCATGGGGTTTGATGGTTGTGTCAGATTACGAAACGGAAGAGAAACTCGGGTTATCTCGGGTTTATCGGAACGCCAGGCCTGGAAGCACAATCGGTGGATTGAGCAGTGAAGACGGGTAATCTGCTCAGATCCTCGCCAAGCTGCAGGGATGATGAGGAGCAGATCTACCTGGACCTCAACTGAACCTGAAACAGAACCTCAGGGAAAACACAGTGGGACCGGGGGGCGGAGTGAAAGAAAGAAGGGGAGAGAGACAGAGAGGGAGAGAGAAGAAAGAAAGAGGGAGAGAGAAGAAAGAAAGAAAAGGGCAGAGTGTGCAAAGAGAGAGAGAGAACGCGAGGTCCAACAGCAGTTGAAAAACTCCTCTGTGTAAATCCCCCCCTCATTGTTGGAATGAAAAAAAAATTGATTATTTAAAAAATGATCACCTTTCTGAGAGAAAGAAAGATGGGGAGAGAGATTCAGACAGACAGAAAGAGGGGAGAGAGAAAGAAAAAGAAGGAGACAGAGAGAGAGACAGAGACACAGAGAAAGACAGAGACAGACAGAGACACACAGACAGAGAGAGAGAGAGAGACACACAGATAGACAGAGACAGACAGACACAGAGGCACACAGATAGACAGAGACAGACAGACACAGAGGCACACAGATAGACAGAGACAGACAGACACAGACAGAGAGAGAGAGACACAGAGACAGACAGACACAGAGAGACACAGAGAGACAGACAGACAGAGAGAGAGAGAGAGAGAGAGAGAGAGACAGAGAGAGACACAGACAGACAGACACAGAGAGAGACAGACAGACAGACACACAGAGAGAGAACGTGAGGTCCAACTCCTCTGTGTAAATCCCCCCTCATTGTTGGAATGAAAAAAAAATGATAATTTAAAAAATGATGACCTTTCTGAGAGAGATTCAAACAGACAGAAAGAGGGGAGAGAGAGGGAGAGAAAGAAAGGGGGAGAGAGAAAAAGAAAGAGGAGAGAAAGAAGGAGACAGAGAGAGAGACACAGACACACAGAGAGAAAGAGACAGAGAGTGAGAGACACACAGAGTGACAGAGAGAGAGAGACACACAGGCACACAGACAGAGACAGACAGACACAGATAGACAAACACAGAGAGAGAGACACAGACAGACAGACACAGAGAGAGAGACAGACAGAGAGAGAGAGAGAGAGAGAGAGAGAGAGAGAACGTGAGGTCCAACAGCAGTTTAAAAACTCCTGTGTAAATCCCCCCTCATTGTTGGAAAGAAAAAAATGTGATAATTTAAAAAGTGATCCCCTTTCTGAGAATGTGGATGCCGTCGTCACGTTTTCCCCCCCGTTTATCATTTTTTGTTTTTATTACCGGTACTAAAAAATACTCTGAGAGCGCTTGTGACATTAACGCTGCATTTCATCTTTTAAAATTGTAGAACTCATTTTTGCCTCCTTTTCTGTTTTTAGTTTTACTTTTTTTAATTAAAACATGAAGTCATGAAATATTTTGGAGACGATCCGGCTCAGACGGTCAGAGAGTCTCAGTGCCGTGCGTCACAGGATGAGCTTCATTTTGTCCCCATCGTCCCCCGAGTGTCTGAGCGACGGAACGACTGCCGGGGCCTCGAAAGGAAAATGTTTCAAATAAAATAAAACAAAACAAAATAAAATAAAATAAAATAAATAAAGCACAGCTCATTAGTGGGAAACCCACAAGTCTGTTTTTCACCCACTTAATTCCTCAAACAGCACCATTTTTTCATCTTGCCGTATTTGGGTGTGTGTGTGTGTGTGTGTGTGTGTGTGTGTGTGTGTGTGTGTGTGTACATGCTTTAAAAGCCTCTTATTTCAGATGATCATTAATTATTCCAAACAGCGTCTTTACTGAAAAATGTTACAAAACCTACACAATGTCAGCTGTCTAATTAAACTGCGATTCACTCTCTGTCTCTCACTCTGTCTGTCTCTATAAAAGGAATAAGAATGGCTTTCGCAGTAAAAGTGTGGGCTGCTGGCAATTAAATAAAGGGTTCAAGGCAAAGGTTCATTCCGTAAAGGAGCGTGGAAAAAGAAAAGGAGAGTGTGTGTCTTTATTTCAGGCAGATTTGGTGAGCCACACTTATCAGCACATTGTAATATTTTTTTTTCTTGATGAAAAGTGCTCGGTCTTTGTCGCTGCACATCGTCCCCTTTCAGCTCCTCGGAAAATCCTTTCTCTGAAAGAATGAAAGAACGAGTGCACGGGTCACGATCCCCACATGGACTCTACAGAGAGGAACTGCTTTAAAACACTCGACTCAAAGGCTGAACAAGCAGCCAGACGTGAAATAAAAGTGTCGAGAAACGTGTAAATGAACGCCGCCGTCACGCGTTAGTGTTCTCTCCAGCGGGAAATCTTTAGAGTGTCAGGGAAAGGAAGGAAAAGGACAGGAAGACGATCAGCACTTTAAAAAAAAAAACGCATCCCTGGATTTCATGTCGGCGTTTAAGTCACACTCCAGTGTAAAAACACACATCACGCAAAAATACGATTAAACCACGATATTCATCAGCGGATTAGAACTCGCACTCAACCTGGTGGCTGGAATTCAAGGAAAAATTTCACTTTCTTTGGACGGACAAAAAAAAAAAATTGTGTAACTTCTCCGTTAAACCTTTTTCAGCTTATTCATCGCATCAACGCTTCATCTTCTTATTCCTCCACACAGGTTTAACTGTGATTCAGACAGAAAACTGGGGGGGATTAAGTGTTGCCAGGCAAAACAAACCGCGCCCGGTCGCACTTATGATGAATATGAAGGAAGATATTGCGAAAAAACAATTTTGACCTTTTTGGTGACCTTGATTTTGACCTTGTGTGTGAACATACTTGGCCAATAAACATGGTTCTGATTCTC
>JANZLB010000024.1:1169999-1180077 GCA_026167865.1 Notarius quadriscutis | reverse complement strand
TGTACCCCGCCTTTCGCCCGTAGTCAGCTGGGATAGGCTCCAGCTCGCCTGCGACCCTGTAGAACAGGATTAAGCGGATACAGATAATGAGATGAGACAATAATTATGACTGATCCATTTCATACTGTTGTATCCAATATGACCGATGCTTTATGTTTTTGTTTTTTTTAATATTGAACATAAATATTCCAAGGTGAAATGAATAAACTTCACAAACACCTGTTAGTCCAGCAGTATTTATTCTGATTTATTGATTCATTTATTTATTATTTAGTTAAATTGAGAGTGAGAACTGGTCAGAAGTGTTTCCGTGCCCTGGTGCGACTGAGGAAACGATGAAAACCCATCAAGCGAGAGTGAAACCAAACGGCCGCTGTGACTCAGCTGGAATAACGCTGAGTGAAGGAGATCCTGAAGGTCAGATGACAGTCAGTCCAGTTCCTCAAGGAGAACATTGACCTTCAGGACAGAGAGAGAGACAGACACAGTGTGCGTCTCTCATCAGGAGGCTTAATTACCTGAAAAGGTGTTTAAGAGAGAAGAGCGAGCAAGAGGAGTCATAATGACACATCAGCACCTGAAGGAAATGAGCTCATTCAGGTATCCTGTGTGTGTGTGTGTGTGTGTGTGTGTGTGTGTTCCACTGATACTTCAGAGGATTCCACTTTAATTGCTCAAACCCCAACCGAGTGAGAACCCGAGAGCGAACCACCTAAAAGTGAGGACCTGACCATGATGGAACCCAATTTCTGACCAAACCTTGAAGCACTCAACAGGTCGTCACGGTGACACCAACAGGGAATGTCTGGCTGCTCACCTGGAACGCCGACATTCCAGAAAACTAACCGTGCACATGTTGATCTGCACCCAGAACCACTGGATACATCTGGACAGATTTCCAAACTCTTCGTGAGGATTACTGGCCCCCGGGAATGAAGACTGATCTCGAGGCATCGTATTTCTACACTGGCTACGTTTCATCACGAGTCAACTTTTCTGCTGTCGACTGGATTTGAGGCTGTATGGAGTTGTGGAGCGCAAACTTTTGACAAGGCCAGAAATGCTGCATCCAACACTGTGAGTGAAAGTGAAACAGAATTCGTGGCTCCACCTCATGACGCTGATCTGCTCCAAAATCTAAACGGCTCTTCCTCGGCCCATGTGACACCCTTCCACCAAGCTTCAGCCAGGTTTGGACGAACTGCACTGCACTGAAAACAGAACCTGCTTCGTCAAGATTATAAAACTACAAAGAGCGGCTCAAGGATTGTTTCTGGGAGGGCTGCTCTTCTGGAAGAACCGTTAAAGATTCTACGCCGTAACGTGTAACAGAGTTTCTGATTAGTTCAGAAACCCTTTTAAAAAGCAGAGCAACTCCATGGCCACGGCTCAAAACAGTCCACCTCGGGTCACCTCATCACACAGGCCTGCTTCTGCACGCACGAACGCCGCCACAGCCCGGAGACGGCTTGTCCTCAAGCACCAGGCGACGTTCTGGAGCTTGAAGAGAACGTCATCCTCCAAAGACTCTGACCTGATCATCTCTAATGTAGTATGAGAGCTGGAAAAACCCCTCAGGTGTTCAGGAAAGGTCACGGGTTCCTGGATGTCATGAAGCATGACTCGCTTGTGCATCCTACACACCCACATGTTCTCATGTGGAGACCTTCTTACCTTGCGGCTCCACTCGCGAGTAACAAGAATTTGTTCATTTTCTCTTCCTGTCCTGTGTGACACCAAAGCTGAAACAAATCCGAATGATTGCGCAGGCCAAAATCCTGATCGGACTTGACGCTAATTCAACAAAAACCTAAGAAATAACTTGTGGTTTTTTTCACATACGACATCTCACTTCATGCGTTTTGAGATATTATGAAGAAGAGGAAGTCCCAGAGATCGCTGGTGCCTCGAGTGAGCGGACGTAGCTTGTCCAGCTAGCTTGCTTTAAATGGCGCGAGTATAGCATGTAAAACGAAAATCAAACAAATCGTTTTGACGCTGATTAGCGTGTTGCGGTTTGCTTTGGAGGCGATATTTCGCAACAATAGCACGACAAAAAAAAAAAAAAAAAGATTTATTGCTCGTGAGAATGAACGGAGAGATACGTTTGAAACATCTCTCAAATACTGTCGAGGAAAATAGGCGGGAACATGAAGCACGGTTAAAAACAAGGTACAATATAAAGTATCATGTGACTCCACTGAGGTTCCCCCCCCCAGGTATTAGAGGACCGGATTCAGTGATTAAAGACCAGGACTTGTTGAATCCGCTCAGAGAGAAGCCTTGCAGAATTACTCCCCGCCGTGTCGTGTGCGTTGGCTGTATCGATATCGGTGTATCAGTTGAAGACAGGCCCCGCCCTGTTGGCTGTTCCTGAAAGGCAACATTGAAAGCACCATGTGCTTGGTGCTCCTGGGGCTCTGCCTTTCAACAAACGATTGTGTGGAGAACAGACGCCTCGCAAAGGTCAGCGAAAACGCGCGAGGCAGCAGCATGCTGTTCTATTATGAGCGGATAGAACCCGATAGCTCTCTGTTCATGTTGGTTATACAGAGATCCGTAACCGGAGACACTGGATATGGCAGCAGGTGGTACACCACACTGAGGTTTGGGTGCTCGTTGGAAAAAAAAAAAAAAAGTGGCGAGAAATCAGTGGGAATGGAACAGCAGCTGCATTTACATTTTGATACAGATCTGTTTTTTTTTTGTCCTGTCCATTTACATAGACGCAAGATCTGACCATAAGCGGTTTCAGGAACGATGTGCGATTCCACTGCGATTATTAAGCCTCAGTGTTTTGACTTTTGCTGATGATTTTGGCACTGGAGCCAGGACCGAGCGTACCCTCACTCTGCCATGGGCCGATCAACGTCCTCATCGACAATCTCCATCTCAAACTCTGTGTTTCCACAAATGAACGAGACTGGATGATGAATCTCAAGTTCGTATCCCAGAACCACCAAGGTGCCATGTTCGGTTCTTGAACAAGACCTTCAACCTTCATCTGCTCAGGTGTGAGGTCACTTCGTCACATCAAGTCAAGATATACTTCAGATTTGGAGTCTCGATGGAACGCGGCCCACATTGGATGTTTAAAAAATAAATAAAAAATTCAGATCCAAGTTGCTGACACATACACAACAATATCTGATTTGTGTCAGCAACTCGGAATCGGCTGGCAGCGTAAACGCAAGCCTGACTATTTTTATTGCCGTTGTTGCTGTAGTCACGTTTCTGGTTAATCTTCTTCTCAGGAGTTTATCAGTGTTTGTTTTGCTGCACCTTCTTCCCGCCAAAAGGCTCACAAGCCAGTTTGCAAAAAACTATCTGCTCCGCTGAAAAGCGTCTGATGCAGTGAAATCTAGTTTTTCCTCATCGAGGCTTCGTACCAGAGTGTCAGCACTTCTGTCGTCATCCTGACTATCGTTTACCAAAATAATTCATTTCAAAAACACTCGTGTGAGTGAAGACTTCGGAGAACAACGTACTCCGTTCCAGAACACAATCTCTCCAAAGTCTGAAGCATTAAGCTGAAAGTAAACAGATGAGTGATAAAGAGCCCACGCTGGAGACGACAGCATGCGTTCCCAGTCCAAACACCTTATCATGACGGAGTGCACTGGGCACGCAAGCTCAGCAAGCAAACAGGGAAGGAAAAAAAAAAAAGAAAAAGGAACAAGAAAAACACGGCCCTGAGCAAACAGAGAGGCATCTGGTCTTGGGTAATCATCAGGGCCTGAGTGCTCTGTTCACCACTTAACAACGTCCAGTCGATGGAGAGCCACCTCCTTCCTAACCGACTGTTCTGTTTGATTTACACAAAACAGTAGTTAATATCGCCGTACGCGTCACGAGCGACAAATAATACCAAGAGAAGCGACAGGCGTGGCTGAGGATGCCCCTGATGGCAGGTTCGTGTGCACAGGTGGGCACGCAAGTCATTTTAAAAGTGATTTCAGGGTTTTCTGGTTGTCTGAAAGGTGAATGCAAAAAGCTCCAAAAGTGTTCCACATCGAACTCTTTCTGGAAGCTGAACTTCAACATTCCAAACAACCCTTGATTTGAACCATTTGTAAAGTGTTGGGCCCTGACACTCTCAAATGTTCCATGGAGAACCCTTGAAGAGAGTGCCTCATGATCAGACAGAGTTTAAAAGGATAGACCCCCACCCCAAAAAAAAAAAAAATTTCCAGGATGCAAAGTCTCCTTCATTATTCCAAGAACCCTTGAGGAACTCTTCTGTCAAAGCAGGAGAGTGAATGAACTGACTAAGTGTGCCGTACACAAACCACACACGTTCCACATTTTCTTCTGAATACTCGATGTAGAACCCGTCAGGAGCTTCACGTTTAACTTCTCGATTGGTCGGTCGGTCCTTGGTCCACTCTTTGAGAGAGTTCTTTTAGCTGTTCGACTGGGAGAACCCTGAAACAGAACAGTGTGTTTTTCGATCAAAAAAGGTTCCTCATAAACCTTCAGAACCCTTGAGAAGACCCACTGAAGAGATCTTTTGAAGAGTGTAGAGGACTGAAAGTGGCTCTCAAGCATTCAAAATGGAGAATCCTTCAGAGTCCTTTGGTTCTGGAGACGGAATGCTTTAGGGGACGATGAAGAACCTGATAACTGATGGTGTGTTTCAAGCTCGTACAGTTTTTGGATCCTAAGAACCCTGAATTATCAAAGCTTTCAAGAATAGTTCTTTGGGTTTCCTTCTCGGGAACCGTTCAGGATTCAAAGTAGAACTAAGAGAGTTCCTTTCGCCTCGTCAAAGCTTTTTGGAATACTTTAAGAACGCTTAAAGAAAGGACTGCTTTTTTTCAGTTTCTGGGGAATCAACAGGGCTGGGAATGATCGATGGATAATTTATACGGAACCATCATCTCTGGATTTGTCATTCGTGACAGTGACACACTTCTGGAAAAGAAGCGAAGGAGTAGGAGATCCTCCTGATGGCAGGTGTGTATGGAAGCTATTTTTTCACCTCAGGGGCAATCTGTTTTAAGCACCATCAATAATGCGAAGGGTTTCCGCGTAACAGTTGAGCCAGGGTGAACGTTTGGAGAGTGCCGAGTCATCACGACAACACCTGCCTGCTCTGCATGGCCGCTGCCAAAAGGGAATCAAAAACCTTGAGTGCCACCCATATGCTTCCAAATCCACAAAACACACACACAAAAGCTGCCTCTCCCTGCCGCCGCGAACAGCCCCGGGTGGCTCCTGTTGCCATGCAGTTGGTATTTAAATATGGTGTTTTGTCTCCGTGCCAAGAGTGCACTGTAAACAGCTCGAGGACAGGGAGAGAGAGTGCGAGAGAGAGAGTGCGAGAGAGAGAGAGAGAGAGAGAGGCTCCACTCTTGTTTGTTTAACTTTGCCTTATAATTGATACGATTGTGAAACAGATTTGTTTAACTTTTACAGAGAGACGGTTTGCGCAAACAGGTGAAACGGCGCCTCCAAGGCTCCCGAGGCCATGAGGGAGAGCCGGAGCTTTGAGCCAACAGTCATACGTCGGACAGATGAGGGCGGCAGCGCAGGACAGGTGCGAGGGCTTTGGAGAGTAAATATACCGTCGGTGCAGCAGGTGGTAGACGCCTAATTTTGTGCTCCACAGGTTCGATAAGACCAGAACAACACAGGCAAACCTTCTGATGAGGTGTTTTATCAGGAGCCATTAACGTTAGATATACAGACGACATTACACACATTAGGGACACCTTGTCGGGTAGAAACACCTTATCTGTGCAAACCTGACTCTCAGATTACACTGTGTACATGACTAAAATCTGAGAACAAAAATCGACTGAAGGGGGAGAAAAATAAAAGAAACTGCACACTGCTCCGTTGACATGTCTGGAGTGGATGGGATTTGATTCAGATGGAGTTATTTCCTGTGTATCTCAGATTTGAGTCCCATCAAATGATCCTGTCACCCTGTACGTCAATCGACAATGTTTTGCAGAAACGCTTGTTTGAGGACTTCAGAAAATCCGAGACGAGAGTGTCTCACGAGGTGATCCAGAATGGTGCGCAAAACAAAAACCATCCAGTTCTGCAGACGTAAACGGCTCGCTCATGCCAGCGCTCGGAGGAGAACGGCCAGACCGGTTCAAGCTGACAGCAAGGCGAACTCAAATAACCACCAAACAACCATGGTGAGAAGAAAAGCATCTCGCAAAGCACAAGAGCGGAGAACAGAAGAAAAATCAGACCGCGCAGGCCATAGGACTGGTCCAAGAAATTATTCAAATCAAGAGTTTGGATTTGTTGCTTATTTACAGAAATTTGCATTGAAAATTTCGATTCAAATGCCACTTGTTGGTGAAATCTCAGCTCTTGCCTGTCACTTTGTCAGTGTCAAGGTCACCAAGGTTCCGAAATGACAGGAAACGGGATCTTGCGGAAAAGTGAAGGTCCGTTACACTTGTCGGAGTTCAGATTCTGGAAGAAAAACCTCAAGAGAAGATACAGAATGTATGCCCAGAACATCTGATCCAGCTTTCAAAGAACACAATTAAGCGGCAATCTCAATTTCCGCAAAAGCCAAGGGCGGGGCCTCGTCGAGGAACAACATCTGAAGTCGGCCACATGGCTGTTTGGAAACATGACCCCTGCTTGGTCGGAGTCATCACGTTTTTCTTTTATTATGCAACTTCAGAGGAAAAAATGTAATTAAGAATAAGGAAGCACATCTCCAGACGTGTTTCCAAAAACAAGGATCTGGTTAAACGGATGCTGTGAATTATTGATTTAAATGAAGCTCAGGGATGCTGTGTGTCTGGACAGGTTTTTTTTTTAATCCTTCCCAGAACCCCTGCTGCAGCAGCACGAATGGAGGAGCTCCATGAAAGCAGAAATCATCTTTCACAATCCGCCCATGTTAAATTCGCGGCATGGGAGGATTTAATTACGAGGGGAAAGATTTGTTCATGTGTATTGTCTGGGATCGTCGATGAGACATGGGGGAAACGGTTATGATATTCCCTCATTAAATTAAAAGAAAGGAAAAAAACTAGATTTGTTTTCTCTGCTATCAAGTCAGAACAGATGGAACCTCTTTCGCATGATCATAACATGGTTTTGAAACCAGCTAACAGAAACCGATTCAACTTCATGCTGATTTGGAGTTAAAGCCGGACCGAGCAAGCCAAAGAAAAATCAGAGGATTATTTAAGGCTGCTTCAGTTTGAGAAACAAGTCATGATGAATAACTTCAGGGAAAGCGATAACGTCGTCTCACACCAGATCCATCAGCGCTGGAAGTTGGACAAAATCCCATCAACAATACAAACTGTAATACATCTGAAACTACTGTAGTAACACAGCTAAAATAAACACACGAAACCAAGAGGAAACTCCCGAGTTCGCAGTCTGACGAATCAATATTTTCCGCATAAATCACCTTTTTTAAGTGAATTCAAGATTCGAGAACTTTAGCATCTGCACAAGCTCTTTGTACAACGGAATTCTTAGATTCTGCATGAAGAAAATTAAGCACAAAGAAAACCAAACCAAGAAATAAAGACCACTGTTGAAACGCTGTGCGGTGCATGACACAGCACTACAGTCACTCACAAGCCATCCTGGTCAATGAAACTCATTCCAGCTTCCGGTTGGCATCAATAGTCGCAAAGATGACGTGCAAGAACGCGTCCACCACATGAAGTAATCGTTCGAGACGAGCTCTGAGCAAACCCTGACAAGTCTCAACAACGAATCCAGTGCTGGATTCCAAACAAGTCGCTGGAATTCATGGAAAATCAACATCCAGACAGAGGTCACACATGACGGCGGGTGTTTTGATGAACATGTGTGAAAGCGAGCATTCTTGACCTTCCTGCGTCCTGATCAATGCTTCATGTCAGCTGACCGTGTGCGTGTGTGGCTCCCGAACAAATTCTGAGAGGTTTCAAGATGTTGAAAGCTTCGGAATCAAGACAGGGTTTGAAGAGCGTCCTGATGAGGAGGAGTGATTTCTGAGCAGCGCCCTCATTAGCATAACTTCAGGCCGAGTGTGAAGTGATGACGCTAATTAGCGCTCCTGGTTAATCTGGACTCGATGAGGAAGGAAAGGAACAGACGGACAGCGAGACCCTTCAGCTGGTTTGTCGTGCGTGAGCCGTCCTCCCTGATCACAAGTCTGCTCGCATCGTCACGCCCCGTTTCCAAATTTACCCAACGTGCCCGATTGTATAATTCAGGTTTCGAGGCGATTGGGTCTGTTCCAGGAATTCAATTACGTCTGTTATCAATTAACTTCAATTTAATCAGACAGCTTCATGAATAATAAGCATGTTATTGCAGACGAGTGGATGGAAATCGAGGACGAGGCTTTATTAAAATTTCCCGAATGGTATGGAATCCAGCGGGGTCGTTATTTGTTAAACACGCGCTCTGTTGATCATCGGAATTACGCTCGACAGCGGCGAGGAAGTCAACGGTGCAATGCGCATGACTTTCATTATACGACAGATACTAACGCAACTCCGCTTCATCCTACGTGCACGAGATTAGACATGGCTCACTGAACGGATATGACGCGAGATGAAGATTAGCGCAGAGAGGGCCGGAGAGTCAAAGACCTGCAAGGACACGGAGAGCGGGAAATTTAGCGGTTTATCTCTTCCGATTCCTCCATCTGCGAAAAAAAAAACAAGAGAAATACGATTTTTTATTTGCTTGAAGACTGCATATGAATCGCAATCTTTGGCTCCTCGAGGCACCGAGAGACGACGTTGGGCCACATTTGCATGTTTTGAGGCGCGTTAAGAAACGTTCGAGTCGAGTCATTTCCCCATGGCTGTTTGGAATTTTTTCTTCAGAACTAAATC
Organism: Notarius quadriscutis; assembly: GCA_026167865.1. Classification (NCBI taxonomy): domain Eukaryota; kingdom Metazoa; phylum Chordata; class Actinopteri; order Siluriformes; family Ariidae; genus Notarius; species Notarius quadriscutis. The sequence continues at coordinate 1,171,249 of JANZLB010000024.1, read as the reverse complement.
AAGACAAAGCTGATGAAAAGTCTGAAAGAACTTTTACTGAAAGAAAAGTCTTTTACGCGAGCTAGCTATTATTTTTGTTGAACGGTATACGTTACAAAAAGCAGTTTTTCCTGGAAACATGTACCGCAAGATAAATGAAAAAAAACGCGTACGTTGGTAAATGTGAGGAGTTCGACAAGGTTCTCCACCGACGGAGTGCGAACAAACAAACGCAAATCAGAGAAGACCGATCCGAAGTCTATTTAGCAGTACGCAACACATCTTAACGGTCTTGCATTATCGGACTTTCAAAGTGAGATTCGATTCAAGGTGAAATTTTTTACTTTTGTCCAATCCCAATTTCCAGTGGTTTGGATTTTCCGAGCAAAATACCATTTTTTTCACAGAAAAGAGGTCTTTGATAAGTTCGTGTGTTCCTTTTTCCCCCCCGAGAACCCAAATTCCAGTGAGTTTCTGCTCTTCCATCCTCACAAAGACCATCAGAAACATCACCTCCATCTACAGGAAGTAAGGTTTCTGGTTGAACCCCTGACGTTTCTTTTGATTCCAAAGCCCCGACAATCCCTGAAGCAGAGGATCGGGAGGGTTTGATTTCAGGACGTGACTGATGTTCAGATGTGTACATGTGAAGAAGTTGTTCTCTTTCAGAGCAGTCAGCAGAACGCGTGTTCATAAACACAGCAGATGCCTGGAGCGTGAAGGAAGCATGACGTTAGCAGAATGAAGCAATGATCTGACGTTGGTCCAAGTGGAACAGAAGGGAGGATCAGCATCAACATCACCCTCATGTTTTCCTGTTCAGGAGAATAACAGGCTCAGGAGGAGGAGGAGCTCCTTCAAGATGTTCCCGACACATTTTCACACTTCCCTGACATTCCAATCTCTCAGCCATCAGGACAGCTCATGGAACACTTCTTCCCAGAGCATCACTGAACAAGGACCTCCATAGTTATGACAGAACATTATTAATATTCTGGATTCTGATTGGTCAGAAGGTGTTGAGTAAATCTCAGACAGGAGCACAGCTGCAGATCGCAGGCTCGTATTCACGAGCTCATTGTAATTTTATCGTTTCTATAGCAACAGCTCACAAACACTGCGCATTTTTCCCCACTGACATGTGTTAAATGGAACATTTATGGAAGGAGTCTCCAGTTTCAGTGCTTTGTAACAGGCGGCACGGTGGTGTAGTGGTTAGCACGGTCGCCTCACAGCAAGAAGGTTCCGGGTTCGAACCCAGCGGCCGGCGA
>JANZLB010000024.1:1128625-1146012 GCA_026167865.1 Notarius quadriscutis | reverse complement strand
CTTTAATCCCCTCAAATTAAATAACTTCCCAGCCACAGAACGGCCTGATATTTTGTGAGATATTACAGAAATAAACAAATATCACAATCACCACATTTCAGACGGAACTACATTTCACCGGTTTTATGAAATCGAAAGGCCGTCTCGCTTTAAAAAGATGACGTTTCCAACAGGAAATTTCCTCCACTGCTTACGGTGACAGTTTGCATCAGTCTCAAGAAACCAGAGCTCATGGACATTCCCAGAGTTTCTATGAAATAAGCGAATTGAAAAGGAAAAGAGTGAAAAGATGAGGTATCGCCTTAAGTCACCGAAGGACATCAATATTTAACCATCATCTGGAGGACCTCCTCCTGCCAGGGGGGAAATATTCACCTGTCAAGAACCGAGGTGACGACTGGAGACAGAAGGGTAGCTGCCAGGCTTTTCCACACTCGATTCCGTCATTACCTGCAACTCGGCTGTTATTGGCAGACGGACAGGTTGGAATTTTTCTCCACCGTACAAGCAGGTCCATTAGCGCGCTGGCACTGGGGACAGCCGCCAAGAAACCACGGCTGAACCCTCAGAATAATTGCCAGCATGGCCTGAGGAGCAAAAAAACAAACAACCCCTATTTCATCCTGAAGCCTTCCTGCTGAAAACCCCGCTCGTCTCTCCAGGCGCTCACAGGACGAAGAGTCAATGATCTGTGGTGGTCCGGAGGACGACGGACGAGGACACTGAGCACGTTCTGAATAATTACTGAATGCTTTGGAACACACTGGAGTAAAGCTGGAACTTCATGTCGAACTTGGTACACACTCGTGTTTATTGCTGCAAGAAGGTCCGTGTGAACTGGAACCACCATTAAATGGATGAAGGACACGTTTTGTTCATGAATGAAAAAAAATGCTGTGGTATAAGAGGAAAAAAGCAACACTTGGGAACGTTTCTCTGACAGGAAAATAATCAAACAGAGTTGTTCTCCAGACGCTGATCGTTGAGGTGATTGTGTCCTTAAAGTTTTTTTCTCCTGCTGGGTGAAGAGAGAGGAGCTCGTCTGGGGCAGTCTGGAGGACGAGGACTGAGGACAGCGTCTGCATTTTTATGATCTCTCAGCTCAGCTTGCCGTAAAATGATAGGTCGGGCAAATAATTGCTCCGAGGACGAGAGAGAGAGAGAGAGAGATGGTTCACCTCACGTCACCCAGTCTACATGTTTAACCACCTCTGTTTGTCTATGAAAGCTATAATCAGGACAACTTTAAGAGAACGTCAGCTTAACTTATGTGAGTAATTTCGCCTCAGGGATTCCGATACTCCTTAATCCCACTCAGGGCAGCTTCGATTCATCCTGGAAGGACTCTCTGAACTCGCGGGTCACATTACTCACTCCATCAGCGCACTGACAGTGGGGACGTGAGCAAGGACACATGCTAAGTTCACTGCAAAACAGCCAGGGAAGAGAATAAAAGTGCGGGAGGGTGGGCAAACATGGCAGGGATATTAATAGATACCCTTCCCCACCCACTGTGCAGACGGAGACTGCAGGAAGCAGGACATGGCACGCTTTTATTGCCAGAAATCCCGAAGCGCTTGTAGTTGCACTTTGCAGGACGACAGAGGTGACTAGAGACAAGAGAGTTTGGATATGAGGTCGTGCCATTTAAATCTCAAAAGAGACGGCTAAAACACTCGCACCATGCTAATATTCGAAAGGTTAAGCGTGGACGCAGAATTCCAAAGCTTTACGTCATGTCACCGGCTGCGCGTGACGGTCACGACCTTGGGTTTTAACTCTGTCCTGGATTCTGACTGGTCAGATTTAAGGTGTTGATTAGTTTTCTTGAACAGCTGCATTTATTTTAACCCACGCATTAATATTCTCATCCTTCAGCGTTTCGATCAGAAGCAGACGCAGGACGGAAAGTTTTATACGACGAGGCGTTCCAAAACGTAATACTGACCGGAGGAGTCTCCAGTGTCAGCACTTTGTTCGTCAGAGGTAAAGCTGGAACTCTGCGGATTCTTCAGGACAGACGGGTTTATGCTTCTGAGAGGAAATAAAACAAGGCAAAAAAAAAAAAAAACTAAAGAAAAAGTTGCTGGAATAATACTTTGGCCTTTTAATCCAAGACGAAGGCGGAATATGTAAAACACATGGGGTAAAGCGCAAGAAAGTGAATCCGAGATAAAAATAACCCGAGACTGACCAGCGATCAGGCCTCTTCCTTTACCGCTTCCGTGCTTAGTTTTAGAAACGGTCGATGAGGTCATGGATGGCACGAGTGAAGCCCAGTGAGGAGTTCTCCAGTTGTTTTCAGTCAAGGAAGTGAGAGTTTGTGCTCCACCCAAATCCGAAAGCGCGTCCCGGATCGACAAACTGCTCGGTGTAAAGGGCGAGACACCTCAGGGTTTCCTGAGCGCCGACAGCCTCACATTCTCCTCTGACGTGCTGAAACAGGGCAACACCGTCGCCTTTGACTCAAGGTCGAGAACGGATTTGATTGGAATGTTTTAGGGAATGCTGAAAGTCCCACGATTCCGACTTGACGTTACACACAGACAAGCGCTCGGGCCTGTGAGACTGCACAGTCCTGCTGGAACACGGCTCACGTGAAGACCAGGCAACAGCTGCATTTTATTACTGATGACTGAGAACGAGGTCAGGGGAAGATGTGGAACAATTCCAGGCATAAGTGTGCAGTTTATAGAAGCAGCTGCAAGAGCCAACGGGACGCTCTCGCCAGCGATGAGCACGTCTGGAGCGGGAAGGTTCGATATGGTGGTACAGACTTCTTTTCCCATGACCTCAAAATGGAGCACATCTGCTCCACAGGACCGCAATCTCCCTTTGACGTTCATCAAGTTCCAGGTGACAGGTCCGGGACGTTTCAGGAAGTTGACAGAATCCCTCTTGCACTCCGTGGTGGAGGAGGGGCACAAGAGAAAAACAATGGATGTTTTGCTCCAGCTTCATTTTATACAGTGAAATAACTAAATCATACTGACTGGCATTGAGGGGCATTTCAGATATATTCCGTTCGGCTCGCATGATACTGAACGAGTCGAAAAGGAGTATACCAGCCAATATTATTATTATTATACATCCATACACACTCCTTTTGGGTGTTCAACACGTCTTTGTCTTTCAAAATTCTCTCTAAATCATCTGCATTTCACAAAGTAAACCTGGCAGCCATGTTTGCTGATTTACAAATCGTCACAGTCGCTCGCAAGCGCGGAACAAGTTTTATGTCTCTGACGGGTCATGTCATGTTGTCTTGACAACCATGCAATATCATAAGCCATATTCCCCGTTCAGCAAGCGCTTCACTTCCTGGTTTTCACCGCTGCCTTTAGAAACGATGTTCTCAAAAACAGACTTTGCCAGAACGTCTCGTTTGTTTGCTCTTGCCGTTTCTGTGCCTCATGCTTTTCATGGTTTTCCTCTCTCTAGCGTTTCTAGCGCGAGCGTTTTTCTTGTCCTTGCCTGCCTTGTTTTTTTGTCAAGTTTTTGCCTCCTTTTTTACCCGGACTATTTTTGCCTGTTTCATCGTCGGGTTTGTTGACCTTTTTGCCACGCCCTTTCCCTGGATTAAACCCACCGGATTACTGTGTATTTGTTCTGCTTCTGGATCCAAACTTCACCACACCTCCAGCACCCATCACAGAAACCCACAAGAAGGGAACACAACACATTTTTATTCCATCCAAAAAGTGTCCTGGACGAATCATAATAATCCATTATATTATGTATAAACTTCAATCTGAATAAAAATGCAGAAAGTAAAACGGATAATGAAGAATCAGACTGAACGGATGCGTTTAAGACAAATACGAACAGACGGTGGCCACGCCTGCTTCCGATCTGGAAAATCCCAATACAGACACGAAGCAATTCCGCGTGATCGTCATTACAGTCACATTGGGCCACGTGCAAATTCAGATTACAGGAATACCGCGCAGAGTTTTAATTCGGAATCTCCAATCGGATTGGGCATCGACATGACCGATGAATCCGATGGTAGAGATCACGAACACAACCCAGCTTAATTATTCGAGCTGATAATCCGAGTATCGGGTCACCTTGAGAAGACGTCCTGAAAACAATCAATTCTTATACAACATCACGCTTGTGACAAGTCAATCATCTTTCACACTCATGCGAGAGGGCGATCCATGAGAAAAAGGGTTCCCCCCCCTTACAGTGACCCCTGTGATTGAGAGGCCACCCACCCACCCACGGTGTGGAGGAGACGACCAACAAAATTAAGATGAGTTTGCGCCTCTGTTTTCATCTCAGTGCATGACCATCATACGTCCTTTTGAAATTCATGAATTCCTGAAGCCGGTGGCCAGCTGTAATTTACAGCAACAATAAAAACAGATGAAAGGTGATACTTCATGAAAGCTCTTTGTTCATTGTTCTCATTGCAAGTCCACTGCTCTTCCTCTCCAGACTCTCTGACTCGAGCCCCGACTCGATTCATACACAATGTCTAATTTGTTTACGTGATGCAGCGCTGAAGAAGAAGAAAAGCCGTAGCGTAACTCTTGCGTGTCGGAGGACGTGTGCGTACGCACGCACGCACGCACGCAGGATGTTGATCAGCAGCTCGACACATCACCCTGTATGAAGGTGTGTATTACAGCAGGACAACGGGTCATGAAAGCGGAGGGGACTTCATCCGATGGGCTGTTCCTGATCCCGTCCACGCTGAGACTTTCCAACCTTCTCCATATCCGTTATAGTTAGTGTGCAGAACATTCTGTTTGCAGGCAGCTCGCTCAGGGTTCCACATCTGTGTCTGCTCACTCAAACCTTTCTTTTTTTTTTATTGGGCAGGCAGGCGGTAAAACATATGGAAGTTGAACAAAAAGTGACAAATGTGTTCATGAGAAGGGAAAAAGATGACTAAATATAAAGAATGAAGAAGTAAAGAAGGAGAAAAACAAGAAGTAATCAGAAAAGAGGAAAGATGAAGATAAAAAGGAAAGGAAGAAAAACAGACATCGCTTAACCAACTTGTCTGCTTTAAATAAAATCAAATCGATGAAATCTGTCCATCCTGAACACAGCTAAGACGTTCAGGGTCAGAGATCATGCTTGCTCACGTTTAAAAACATGACGTTTCAGAGTCGAGCGTCTCTGCATGAGGCTGCAGATGAAGAGCCATGTGGAAGAACATCCTCAGGCTTAGTGACCTTCCTGGTGAATAATCTCCGGACGGGAACGACGTTGTTACAGCAAACAGAAACACCTGCGCTGCAGAGCTGAGGAACAGAGATCGAGTGAGCTCAGCTTCATGCGCCGACACGTGACCGCTGGAGCGAGAGATTTTACGGTAACTAATAAACGTGTGCATTCGATTGAGGCGCAGGTTTAGACGCGTGTCTGCAGTATGCTAACGGTATTCTAAACATCCTGAAGCGTTTAAACCTACCGTATAATTACTGTCCTGTCACGTGGAAGCTGTTTCTGAATTACTGAAAGCATGAGCATCCACGAGATTAAGCTGGAAATGATGTGAGTCGCATCACCAACGACTGTCGAGAAAGGCAAGCCGCTAGCTCTTCGGGTCATGCCCGTACGTGCCATGCGAGCACACCGTTCAATCCAGGGTGCATTCATTTGCACGATCACTTCACAAAGCAAAGCTACAATTAACTTTCACATCTCCAAAGGCCACGCTGATGACATGATTACAGACGAGTCGGCCGAGAGGACACGTGCAATGTGTCGGAATGTGTTCCACATCGAGAATGTTCTGGGTGTTCTGAAGGAAACGAGAGCAATCATCATGTGAAGCTTCTGCTACAAGAAGCAGAAAATGTCCGTGTCTTTGAAGTCCTGTCCAGACTGATAAAGATACAAGGACATATCTAACCCAGAGCGGGCTATAAAATCTCTCCGTTTACATCATCCTCGCTTCCTGCAGTTTGCGCCGTTTCCATTAAATCGTATTTCTCTTTACAAGGAGTCCTCCAGATAAAAAAAGGACATCAAGTACTGCTTCCATGTGGACCGAAGATCCCTTGCCACCATGTGGCCAGAGGACCCCCCTGACTGCCACGTGGCCAGAGGAACACCAACACCACCACCACGCTCTACGTGGCCAGAGGAAACCGCCCCCGGCCTGCCACGTGGCCAGAGGAAACCGCCCCCGGCCTGCCACGTGGCCAGAGGAAACCGCCCCCGGACTGCCACGTGGCCAAAGGAAACCGCCCCCGGACTGCCACGTGGCCAAAGGAAACCCCCCACACACACACACACCCTCTACGTGGCCAGAGGAAACCACCCCCTGCCCAGAGGAACCTCCCACAGAGGTTATTCCTCTGATAACAATAAATTTACCAATGATTACATTTTTTTAGTTATTCAAGATGTGCATGTCATACTTTCAAGCCATTTATCATGTCAACAAAACAATTCCTCTTTTCGTTGATATTGTAACATTTCGTATACGAGTCTTTCCCTCACCAGCCTCTCCGAGGTGACATGAAGAAGAAAACATCTGGTCATTTGTTTCCGAGAAACCACAAAGGAGCGTCAACTTGTCGGTCCTGAACATGTTGGAAAACTTCACGACAGTTTCACCTCAGACCGTTCGAGCGCTGACACTGGAGACTCCTTCCGTAAATGTATAATAAACAGCTCATGAGAGATTAATGATTGGACAGATTTTTAAATCCACGTCCGTGCGAGTTATAAATGTGGCTGCTGTTATCGAAAACAAATCATCAGCTTCAGCAGCGCTGTGGTTCAGCCAAAACTTTAACCCGTTAAATAAATTAACACGACTTGACAATCTCAGAGTCCTGGCCCTTTTCTTCCAGCGAAGGGGGAAAACTGTTGCTCTCTCTCTCTCTCTCTCTCTAACAAACTCCCATTCGTCCTCCTGAAAATCATAACAGGAGGTGGTGTGCTTTGTCTCAGAGCATGAGTTTTACAAGATCTACAAGTTTCATTTGCTTGAACGCTTTGCTTCAGAAGCTTTCCAGGTGGTAGAAGCAGTAACTCGGGGGCCATTCCAGTTTCTCTCCGCCTGAATTTATTCACAGGACTTGTAACAAACACAACACACCAGATTGAGTGCTATGACTCTGTTTGCCAACTCAAAATTATTTTTCCAGGCAATAAAATAAAAACCAGAGTCTGCATTTAGCCAACTTGGATGAACTGCAAACAAATGAAAACCATGTGGCACATATTCCTCATATCTTTAAAATAAACATTCTTCTGAACAGATGGGATTTCGGGCCCCGTGTGAGAGATACGGTTTAAGCATCGGACGAGCCAAGTCGCAAAACCGCTCGGAAAAATGTCACGCTAATTAATTAACTCCATTCCATCATAAAGAAGTATATACTGTAAATAAGTGAGAATATGTGGGATAAAAAAGGTTGAGAGAGAGCAAGAATGGATTATCTGAGACGTTTTTAAAGATTGAGCAGATTTAGTAAAACTGTGTTTCTAATCGGGGGGGTGATGAATGAAATGCCATTATTCTGCATAAGTTAACGCAAATCACAGGTTTATCTTCATGCACTCGGTCTCATCTCCGGGTTATCTAGAGACCTGTCTTTTTGACGGCTGATCCGAGAAGTCTACAGGTAATATTCTGCAACGACGGGCTTCAAAATTCCGATGAAACAAAAACGAGCAACGTTAGCTGCACTGGCAGATCGAAATCAACACCAGTGGACGAGTGGGGACCCCAAACACCACAATAAATCTGCATCCCGCATGCGTGTTTCTCCAGTGCAATGTTTGCTCTGCCTTACTTCTGAGACAAGATGTGATTTGCTGCTCAGAACCGACAGCGCGCTCCCATTGGCCAGCACGCGGTACGGCAACCAACCACAGTCCTCGTTTCATACGACAGCCAGGTTCAGCTGGAGCAACAGAATAAAGGTCGGCCTCCACAACCAACGTAGCATCTGTACACTGGACCGCCTTGTTCGTCATACCTACACCAAGATCGGCTTTGAGGACTTCCCGTTTGGGGAACTTTTCACGCAATCTCATTTGAGGCGTGTGTGAAATCTCTAATGCTTCCACACACTCAGTATCTACACGTAAAGGTTCGCAAAAGGTGGTGAGGACAGCCCTTACCAATTTACCACACCATGCTCATCAGGACTGAGCATTGCAAAATTAGGCACAAAGGCTACATGTGCTATAAAATGGCATAGAATAAAGAATTTTCTTGAAACAATTTTTGGACAGGACATCGCAATCAGCGCTCCTCACCGGAGACTTCCGCGAGGGCCGAGTCTACGTCACTGAGGAGACACGGGGAGCGATTTGGCCCCTGTCAAGAGCACCATTCAGAGGAACTCAGGTTCACGGACAATAACGACCAGTCATTTCAAAAGTAACGCCTCGTTCACAGGGACTTCACATAACCTTCCAGTGTCCGGTGAAGGAAGGAGTCTCCAGTGTCAGTACTTTAATAGTCAGAGATAAAACCGGAACCAAGTTTTACACTTTTTGCGGTTTCTCAGTAACAGTAACGATGTCAAGCTGGAGTCGGATTAACTCCAAGAGAGGGAGGGGGAAAAAAAAAAAAAAAAACCCACCACAGGCTGGTGGTGCTCCAACCTTCACTCATAAACCTGCTGTTTAAATAAAACAAACAGCTTATTTTTATCTGTGGCTCAGCAATACTTGGAGTTTGATCTTCATATCGGCTCCAGCTTTCCTGCGACCCTGTCGAACAGGATAAAGCGGCTAGAGATGATGAGAAGAGATGAGATCTTCGTGTCAAATCATGATGGATCATGAGACGCTACACTCCAGATACAGACGGCATCTTTTGACAGGTGATGGTCACATCACATCCTTCAGGAATTAACACAATATTCACTCCATCTAAAAGCTTTATACATCGAGTGGAAACGGATCGTCCTCGTGAATGGAAAATGAATAAAATGTCGAACCTACAGTATAACGAGCGCTGTCGTGAAGACCACCAAAACCGAGACCAGAATGTATCCAGACCAAGACTTTGAGGGGTTGAGATCAAGTCGAGACCAGGACCAGACCAGTGTGTGAGAATGACGCGGGGTGGGGGAGGGGCGACAGCCGTTAACAGGAATGAAATTTTCAAATTTGCAATGAGTCATGTTCTTGGTCGCGTTTGAAGCAGGAAGTTTAACATCCAATCACAATGAAAACAAATAAATCAGACAATGTACAAGGAGCTGAGTGGTCGATTTATGAGACCGAGACCTTCAAAAAGTGGTCCTGAGACCGGTCTCAAGTTCTACAACACTATCAATAACCTCGCCAAGCTTTTAAATCACAAAAGCAGTTATCAATCTGACACGCACAAAGCCACGTCAAGTCAAGTTTATTTGTTTCGCGCTTTTACGATAAACATTGTCGCAAAGCAGCTTTACGGAATTTGAACGACTTTAAACATGAGCTCATTTTATCCCTAATCTCTCCCCAATGAGCACGCCTGTGGCGACGGTGGCGAGGAAAAACTCCCTCAGACCTCGAGAGGAGCCAGACTCCAAAGGGAACCCATCCTCATTTGGGCAACAACAGACAGCATGACTGTAACCCTCACAGTTTTAACACGAAGTCAGTTTCGTTGACGTTATAAACTCTTCATTGATGGAAACCTGAGTGCAAAACAATTTATTTTCTAATTCTGTTTAATCATTGTGTTTTTGGGGTCGTATTATCACAGATAGACAGGAACTGTGGTGCAGAAACACGGCTGCCGGCGTCTGTACATTTCAGCTAATTGTATTTGACAAGAATGTGATTTGAGGTGCTGATGTCCTGCTGCGTGGACAGTTCCCCGCCGCCTGGGACACACCCCCACCGCGCGCCTTTCACCGCTCGAATACCACCATTACCTGCGCCGTGTGCTCACTGACGTCAACATTAACCTCACTTTTCTCCTCAATAACTTCCGATCTCCTGGATGAGCAACACAGCACTGTCATTTCATCATCAATACTTTTTTTTTTTCTTTAAACCTTGGGGTTTTCTTTCATTTCAACAATTAAAAAGGGAGTCAGAGTAAGAACACGTTAATAAATAAAACAAAAGATCATCTAAAACGTAAAATAAATTTAAAAAAAAATAAAAAATAGGAAAATGTGTTTCAAGTAGAAAAATAAGAATGACCTGGAACGTAAAAAGAATTTTTTTTAAAATCTAAAAACAGCTAATTAAGAAAGAAAAAACACGTGATGAATAGCGGCTGGCGTCTGACGGAACGAGGTTTTTTCAGAATTCAACTCCGAACAAACCAGAAACACGCATCCTGTAATTATCACATCTTTTAAAGCGATGTGATGTTTTACAAACAATAATCCTGCCGGTTTCAATTTTCAGAGCGTTCGGGAAGTCTTTTAAAAACCGTTAGGTTTCTCACACGGTTAATACAAAACCAGATGAGGTGGCGGGCCAGAACCGGGCTTTTTCTCCAAATCAAAACAATTCCACGTGATCGACTCGACAGTTCATGTTTGTTTTGTTCCTCCTCATCGATTTGAAAGGTTTACAGTTGTATGGAGGACGAACAGTAACTGACAGGGACAGAACAAATCTTTCTCGACTTTTGTCAAAACACAAACACGATGTGCTCCTTCAGAAACTGGAAGAAAAGAAGAACGAGGCGACCGTGTTATTGTTCGTGTCTGAATTTACACAGCCTGATTATCCAACTCGCTCACTCTACGCTAACGACACTTTCTTTCACTTCGTTAAACAGGATTGCGGGCCAAAGCACACGATTGGGTACTTCCACTTGGCTAACGATGAAACGTATAATTTGTCCACGCCTGTGATATCGCAGCTTTCAATCAGAGCCACATCAGACCATTTTGTCAAAACATTTCATTGGCTTGTTTTTGAAGAGCTGAATATTTCAGGGAAACACGTCTGAAATTATTGATGGCGTCCATGACAGCTGCTTCACACAGTCTGATGATGAGGAACGGGGAAGGGGGGGGAAAACATCACGCGAAACCTTTCTTCGTCAACATCTCTGACAAGCCGTCTTCCCGCAAAATTGCAGCACCAAGCGGTCCGACACGAAGAGAAGTCAAAGCGTCAGCTGACAAAACCCGAAGCCTTGCCTCAGAAACGTGAAATCAGACAGCAGCTTGTAGAGAGGAGCTTTTTCTCCCAACTGCAAGAAAAACAAGCCGAGAGCATACGTCGAGAACGGTTCAAAACACTTCAAGTGGCCTTTGAACAAGTCCCTCGAGGTGAAGAGCATGACGTGAGGCCGGTGCACTCCGCAGCGATGGGAAGACTCCTCTGAAAAATGGAACCACGTCGGTTCGGATGACAGTCGAGCAGAAATGATGAATGTCTGCGCGACACTTGGACCATGGCCTGAAATTAGGAGGCTCTGTTACAGTCCTCACGCGTTACGCTTTGTCTGCATCTCAGAACTTGGAAAGCTCAAAGCAGGCTTGTGATAAATATTTCTTTACAGCAGAAAAAAAAAAAAAAAAAATGTACCAATGGCTGACCCATAAATCAGCCATGATGGATTGGAGAGAAGACGCCAACATCTTCACAGGATCAGCAGTTTCCAAGGTTTAAGAGCTGGTCTTGATAAAATACAGCACTTTCCGTTCTAAAAGCATACAGAAGAAAGGACCGATGCCAAACTTGATGGGAAACCTTCGCCAGGCCAAATGATAAGAAATAAATATGGAGGTTATGAACATGGAGAAGATTTAGTCTGGGTTTAAACACAGCAGAAGGAAAGGAGGGGAAAAAGCTCCAATCTGCTGACCAGTTCTATGTTTTTTCCTGAAAAACGGATTAAAGAGGGAAAAATTTGGAATCTCGACCAATGTCATCATGTACAGCTCGCTGGTTGAGTGAAGACCTGGAGAAGAAGAGTTTATGATCACGAAGCACGTCATGGTCGTGTCCTCAAATAAAAGACTTGGGTGAGCATCTCAGCGACATGCTGATGTTCCGTCCTTGTACTGCGCAGAGAATAAATAACTAAAATATTATAATAATAATAATAATCGACTTCGCATCTTGATTCAACTGCGAGGAGAGCGGTCGATATTTATCGCCTCAAAAACAAAACAGTCGGGTTTCTCCTCCCGCCTTGTTGTGAAACCGACTCATGTTGTAATCGATGATACTGGGACTAAAGTCACAGTGATTTGCGCTCGCTCTGGCAAACCGGGACGTCTGATCACTCGACCTTCAAGACCCGGAACGGAAAGAGACCCGGAATGGCAGCGAGAAAATGTTGAGCTCTGCCGCCCTGAACAAAATTAAAAACTGATTGAAAAAAATCATGAAAATTGACAGAGTTATAAAAGTGATGGGAAAATTTTTTTTTTAATTTTCATGGAACACCCCGGTTCGATGATACAGATCAGCACCGAAAGTCATAGCAACGTCACTCAGCCCAGAGGCATTCTTCATGTGAAATTCTGTGGCGACTGGTTGAAAACTGAGGAATAAATCACGTTCTAAAAAATGTTTGGAGAATAAGAAGATCAATACCATGACTAAAGTCACAGTGACTGGTGCTCGCTGTGGCAAACCGGGACATCTGGTCACCGTACCCTATCAATCTGGAATGGTAAGAGTCGGAGAATGACACTGAGCGAGGGGGAAAAAAAATCCCGTTTTTCATGGATCATTCCGTATCAGTGATCCAGATCAGCACCAAAAGTCACAGGAAAGTAATTCAGCACAGAGATGATGTTCGTGTGGAATTTGATGACTGTTTGAAAACTGAGGCAAAAACAAGCCGTGTCCTAAAAACCGTGAGGAGAATAATAAGAAGTAGAAAGAAGAAAGGTCTCGAGTCAGAGTGCTGCTCGCACAAATTAATTCCCAGTTGGAAACACCGTCAAAAGCAAACAAACCTCCTTTTGCAATGGTTTTAAATTGAAAAGAACATTTTATCTGATGCGTAGCTCTGGTGAGGGGAAACGTTTTTGTAAATTTAACCCCGTCATGTAATTCCGTCGTTTCCACCCTGATATTGCTGACACGCGAATACCATCGTCACATGATTGCCTTGTTCTTCATGAATCCTCATGGAGAAATTATTCATGGAGACGTCCTCGATGCTGTGCGTTTACCAAGTTCAGAGACCAAGCAGAGAAATATTATCTGATGCTCCATATAAACACGCAGACTAAAACCTGCGTGTAATCGTCGATATGGTGAAGTTTACGAGGAGGAGATATTCAGTTTGGATTTATGGAAGGAAAAGCTGTCGTGAGGTTCTTCAACATCGTGCAGTTTCTTGGTAAGACGGGCTTTGAATGCTGGCGAGGGAGAGAATGTTTGTCGATGGGGGTCATGCAAGTGAGAACAGGAACCAACTATGTCGCAGATGGAACTGAACATCAGTACAATGTGGGGTTCTTTAAATCAATAAAAATTGGTAAACTGGGTTTAAGAACGTATCAATCCCTTTTCTATCCAAAATGTCTTTTCCTCATGCAAACATTTCTTGCGTTTCCCTTTCAGACGAACAGCGTAATTTTCCTCTCCTGAGGGATGCGATGCACAGCTGTGCGTGAATATTTCACATCCCCGTCCTTCAGCCGCGTGACGGCTGCGGAACAGAGGCAACCGTCAGGCCTTTAATCGCATGTCAAACCTGCCAATGACTGCAGGCAAGCAACAATAAACTCAACACACCGCAAATATTTACATGCGATTTCAAAGCCATAACACATGCGATTATGATGTGTGTTTGCGGAGCGTCGACGGGTTTTTATTCAGCGAGGGAGCGATTTGAATGAAAGGTGCTCCTGACGGTTTGCAGAGTAAACAGAGCGAGTGGTAAATAAAAGGTGCCAGCTGTTGGCCAGCAGAAGGGAGGCAGGAGAGGGACTGGGGGGGGAACAGGGAGGTGTTACGGGGGCAGACGCTGGGGCAGACGCTGGGGCATGAGTGTGCATCAGGACTCGCTGGATTCCTGCATCATCATGTGTTCAAAGCAACTTCAATTAGCAAAGTGAAGCTTTTCCTTCTTGAACAGATTCCGGTCACAGTTTATAAACCTGTCAACTTCTTCAGCGTCCATCAGCGTCTGCTTTCCAAACGCCAACCGTCCGATAAACCGTCAGGGACGAAGCACAAGGAAGCAACAGCACTGAATCATAGACTGTATCGATAAATCATCTGATCAGCAAATGTCACTTTCTTTTGTTTTCCCATTTCATTAACTCTCTCGTTCTTCTCTTATTTAACTCTTGGTTTGTGTTTTTCTTTCTTCCTCCCTCATTGTGCCAAGCTTCTTTTATATTCCTTTCAGTCATTCTTCCTTTCTTTCGCCGTCTCTTTCTTTCCTTTATTTTGTGCCAATTTTTCTTTTCATTCATTTCACCATTCCTTCCTTCCTTTCTTTCTTTGATTCACCATCTTGCTCTTTCGCTCTTTTTCTTGACGACTTTCTTTCTGCATTTATTTCACTGGGTCAGTCTTCCTTTCTCTTCTTTATTTCCACCGTTTCAAGCTTTTTTTCCTTCACTCTCTCTCGATAGACTCTTTCTTTCTTTCCTTCGTTCTTCTTCCCCCCGTCCCTGTCAGGTTCTCCGCTGCTTCCTGATTAATGTCCTTTCCGAGCGCCACACGTCCGATGATGTTCAGGGACCGAAACATAATGATGG
Organism: Notarius quadriscutis; assembly: GCA_026167865.1. NCBI lineage: Eukaryota > Metazoa > Chordata > Actinopteri > Siluriformes > Ariidae > Notarius > Notarius quadriscutis. The sequence goes on along the minus strand of JANZLB010000024.1, from coordinate 1,131,388 downwards.
CTGAACATCTGGAAAAACACAAAAGCTTTGGCAAAGCAGCAAAGGACGAGACTTCAGCGTCAACCTTTTCCTCAGACTCCACAATCAACTCTGTGATTTATCGCAAGACGTTCCGCAGCGTTCCCGTTCCCACCTGCGCCCATCGCCTGAGAACGAGACGGAATCTGGTGGACGTCATGAAGCCGGCGAGGTGTTTACTGGGCGTTGTGTGAGGAGACGGACTACTGCGTCAGGGACAGAGGAAAGGGCATGTGGTGTGTGTGCGCTCGAGTGAAGGAGCACCTCGCTCCGCAGTTAATCATGAAATTCCCAGCAGATCGCCCCGTTCCCAGCACGCTTCCTCGATCCAGGCTGTGATAAAGTGCGAGAACTTACTCACCCTTCAGGTGAGAACATTATGAGCAGGTGTGAGAGAGGTTCGTCTCTCACAGGAGAAGAGCTGGAAATAAAAGCTCGCCATCTCGCTTCCACACTCAGGGATTCCAGCTCGAGGAGACGACGGTGACGTTTGTTTTCTCCACCGTTCTGATCGGTGTCGATTAATTTCCTGACAGCAACAAATCAGTGCGGTTTCTTGATGTCCAGCTTGACAGAAAGGCACAAAAATGTCGTTGCGTTTCTGAAAGGAGTCTCCGGTGTCAGCACTTTGTCGTATCAGTCAGAGATAAAACGTTCCGATGCTTTCCGACATCTTCAAGACAGAGGAGTTTACACTTCTTTGTGGTTTCAGTCACAAAAGACGACAAGCTGCCATATATATGGTGTCAGGGGTGCACAAACTTTTGGATTCAGGAGTAAAGGAATGACTTATAAAACACAAGCCATGACGAGAATTAACTTGTTTCATGGACGTTCCATGACATTGAACATTACAACAAACTGATAAAAACAAAACGTGGTGGTGTTCAATAATACACAGGTCTGAGAGTAAGGCAGCGGTGTTGACGGGCCTGGTGGACTCCATGACCTCGCCACGGCGTGACGGTTCAAGCTTGCCCCGACTCGTCCTCAAACTGCTTGCTGTGCTACTTCCTGTTTCCTGAGGCTGTGTTTTTATGAGCTAAAGTTCCCAGCCACAGTCGGCCTCTCTGCTGTTATGCAACAGGAGACGTTTGAGACGACGTTCTCTTCGGTTTCCAGGAAGACGTTGAGGAGAATTTGCATGTCGCCTCGGCGTGAAGATTAAAAATAAATATTCAAATCGTCCGCCCTTCTCACGGCCGTGGTGTGGGAGAGCGGGATGGCGCTGAGGACGGTTGGAGACTTGAACACACTCCTCTGTTTAGCGCTGACGTGGTGTGTTATTCCAGCGCACGGCCTCTGACTCTTTACGGTATCGCTTTCTCTGCCATAACATTCGCTTCTTCCCTCAGATCTCTCTCTGTTTACACAACAGCACGAGGCTTCACCCTGCAGAGGCTGCGCGCACGCGTGCGTGTGGATAATGATTAAAAACACCAACACCACTGACCGTAACTGGACGTCCAATGGAAGTATGATGTACGATCTGATTAAGGCTTTTTTCGTTGTTATTACAAAAGCACGAAACTGTTTTGATGATTATGGTCTGTTAAACATGTGTGTGTGTAAATAAATAAATAAATAAATAAATATATATATCTATCTATCTATCTTGATCTCTTTGACAAAGATGAGATTTTTGGAGCTGAGAAGACTGCCCAGAGACACCCAAACATCACTCCAATAGAAGGGAACCCAATCCCTCTCTTTTTGTCTTTCTTTCTCTGTGTTTTCAATATGTCCTTGAATTTCTTCTTTATTTCCTTTGTCCCTCACTCTGTCTTTCCTCCTCCTGTCTCTTGTTCACCAGTCACTCATTGCTCCGTCTTCTCTCTCTCTCTGAGTTTCTTTTCCACAGTGGATTAATAATGATGAAGTTTGAGAGACAGACGTGCCAGCAGTGTGAATGTTATCATGACATGATGTATACGTGTTATGGTTGGAGCTCAAGTTTTGCTAATGTATAACAAGTGATTCATCACTGAGACAGACTGGACTTTCTCGCTCTCACACACACACACACACACACACGCGCGCACACACGCGCACACACGGCCGAGAGCTGTAAAATCTCCTGTTATCTTTTTTTAAACAGATTCTTCTCAATGCCTGCGTTTCCGTTCTTTGTTCATTTTTCCTCTCCATGTCTTCGCTGTTAAATTTGACACCACTGGGGAGCTTTCCAGAGACCAGAGAGAGAGGTTCTCAGAGCTTCCCAGGGCCAAGCAAGAGGTTCTCAGGGCCTCCTGGGACCGAGAGAGAGAGAGACTCTCGGGACTTCCCGAGGCTGAGAGAAGGGTTCTCAGGGCCGAGAGACAAGTTCTCAGGGCTGCCCAAGACCGAGAGAGAGAGAGAGAGAGAGAGAGAGAGAGAGGGGGGTTCTCAGGGCTTCCTGTAGCCAAGAGAGAGATGCTCTCAGGGCTGAGAAAGGGGTTCTCAGGGCTTCCTAAGCTTAAGAGAGAGGGGTTCTCAGGGCTTTCCAAGACCGATAGAGAGAAGTTCTCAGGGCTTCCTGAATCTAAAATAGAGGTTCTCAGGGCCAAGACACAAGTTCTCAGGGCTTCCTGAGGCTGAAATAGGGGTTCTCAGGACCAAGAGAAAGCGACAGAAAGACTCTCAGGGCTTCCTGGACCTGAGACAGAGGCTCTCAGGGCTGAGAGAGGAGAGAGAGAGAGAGAAGTTCTCAGGGCTTCCTAAATCTCAAAGAGAGGTTCTCAGGGCCAAGACACAAGTTCTCAGGGC
>JANZLB010000024.1:1112398-1125763 GCA_026167865.1 Notarius quadriscutis | reverse complement strand
GAAAATTTTAAATTAGGATTTTTAAAAAATCAAAATAATTCCTAAAAATAAACAAATTTTAAATATTCTCTCAAGAAAGAAAACAAAAAAAGAGAAAAAAAAAAACAAGAAAAAATTCAGGATATTAAAAAAGATAGAAGACAAGTTTTTTTTTTAAATAAATAAATAAGACGGGTGAAAGGAAGGCAGAAGGAGGCATGTTTGTAACAATGAATAAGTAAAAACGTGTCGGACTCCAGGCTCCCCTGCAGGTTTTGATGAAAACGCGTGGCGTGGCGTTTTATAAAGACGCCGCAGTGTCCAAAAACAATGCAGACGCCCAAGAGGAAGAAAATCCAAGAAGGAAGCAGACCTCACCACACTCACGGCTCAGCACTGCAGATATGTATCTGCAGACACGCCCTGCGTCCTTTCCCCTTCAGTGACTCGGCTTTTCCACAGATCGAATGTTCATCACGGGGAGCCGAGAATGCAGAAACGCTCCGTTTTCACACGTCTCCTGTATCGCCATCGCAGCAAGTTACCGTGTCACGAATGTAACAGAGTCAAAGGTGTTGCGATTAAACAAAACTGAAATTTATTCATCAATGACACGATTTATATTCTGCTTATTCTTTCACTTCCATCTCTCTCTCTCTCTCTCTCCACTCTTCTCTTCCAAACCTCCACAAATCTGTTACTGATTAGATTCACAAACAACAAACTTCCTGCTTGCTTTCAAATTGGAAAGAAACAGAGAGAGACTGGAGCTCCTGAAAGCTGATTTAGCGCTCTCTCTCTCTCTCTCTCTCACACCAAATCTGAACCCATCTAAAAGCATTACTCCAAATCAGATGCACGCGCACGCTGCCGGTGAAAGGCTCGTTGACGGCGACCTCTTTATATGCAAATTGGCCGTAAAGCACTCCTGATGTTTTACACTCGGTATCAAAATTGAAAATCTAAATAGTGTCGGGACGATCGCTTCCCATTAGAGCTGGAATAGGAAAAGCAGCGTGTGGACTGATGGCCCTCACGCTGAGACGAGCCTCCCAGAGAGAGTGATGTCCTTATTCTCCTCATCAGTCGTGGAGACGAGGACACCGGGGAGACGTCCCTTTAAAACCAAACCCCTGGAGGAACCTCGCACTGGACACACCAGCCTGGAGAAGTTGTTTTTAGGACTCTCAATTTCATTTCAAGTTTCATCAGGAACGCAAAACGAGTTCGAGTCCCACGGGTTTTCAACGTGGGTTCGTCCGAGAGGCGCCGGGTGAGGAGACGATACGATACGTTTTTCTGAGCTGTCCCGAGATCTTTTCACGATATCCACGTGTGCATGACTGAAACCGAAAATAATCGATATTTCAATCTGTGGCTGGAGGACAGCAGCGCCACTGTGATGATCAAACCCCAGGCTTGGTGGAACTCCCACAGAGCGCAGAAGGGAACAATTCACTGCATTCGCAAACGTTTATCATATTTAGCCACGTTTGCATGCTCTTTTCCAAAATCAGAGCAAGAAAGGAGCGCGCCACATCCCAACGTGCTCGTGGTAGAACGGTGGAGATGTGAAACCTCAACTCCTCGTGAACACTCCTGAAAAAGCTGCAGTCGCGAGCATTTTAGCCTCTGAGAACCACGTCGCTCGGAAGACTAGTCTGAAGAACCATGCCATCGAGGAAGCAGCGATTCAACATGATTCGTCTCTGGGTTTAATGATCTGACGACTGGTTGAACAAACACCTGAAATCACTTCACAAACAGACGGTGTGTTAAAAATAAGAACACACATGTCGAATCAGTGTGCAAATTTGGCAAGTGAGCAGGGCAATTTCCTGTCCAGCTTACCAACTTTTAACGAGTTCGTCAATGGCGGTATAGCTCACTCCGGCTCTGTCTCGTCCAGAAGGAACGATCTCAAGCGGGCCACCTTGCGCAATAAATGTTGCAAACTATATTCACAATATTTTGAAGCGATATCCACCCGAGGAACACCAACCTATTTACCAGAAAGAATCCAAAACGGCGAGGAATTGACCGAGAAGAAGCGATTTTTGTTGAACTGCTCGTTAAGGCTTAATTAGTCCATTACTTCATTCCTATGTATAATGAAGCAAATCTGGGTAGAAGTTCTATGCAGTCTCGGTTCCCCTACCTTCATGCGAGAAAGAATCAAAATCGGTGAAGAGTTGAGGGAGAAGCAGCGATTTGTGCGGAAACTGCTCGTTAGGGCTTGATTAATTCCGCCATATCTTCATTATTAATTGCAATTATGCAAATCTGGCGAGAAGCCGTACGCACCCCAGGCAGACCGACCTTCCTGCCAAAAAGAATAAAAATTGGTGAAGAACTGAGAGAGAAGCAGAGATTTTCGTGAAATGTGGACGACGCTGGACGGATGACGGACAACTCATGATGGCAGATTTTGGATGCGCGAATATAGTCCTCATCATAACGACAGTACCAGATAAACGTTTACACACCGAATTCTCATTCAATGTTTTCTTTTTATGAATTAAAAGTCACTTCCTGTATGAAAGTAATGATGAATGTCGTTTCTCTTTCCCGAGTCGAGCGGTCCTTGAACAGGGATATTGACTGTGCGTTTTTTATTTACGGTTTGATCTCAAATGCATTGAGAAGGTCAGAAACTCGTCCACTAATTCCCTTTTGACGAGGCACACCTGTTCACTGAACAGCATTCCAGGTGATGACCTCATGAAGCTGGTTAAGATGACGCCAATGGTGTGCAAAGCGTCATCAAGGTAAACGCTGGATATGCTGAAGAGACTAAAACATCAGACTTTGTTATTTCATAGTTTTGATGCCTTCAGGATTTCTATAATGGAAAAAAAAAAAAAAAAAAAGTGTCAAATGATGTGGGAGCAGCATGTTCTTTGTCTGAGAGAAGGCAGATCTCCTGCGGTGTGAAATCCTGTGATTATCGAGCCACTTTTGACGCTTGCATGAAGTCCCAATAACCTCCCTCGAGTCATGTGCAATAACTTGACTATAAGGACCCAGAGACAGAGGTTTATTTTCGAGAAGCTCTTCAGACTGTCCATATTTCTGCAATTTCACAACCCCCGGTGTCCTTTTGTGCTGTGGGAGTCCGGTAATAGCGACGCAGCCAGTCTTGCATGCACCAGTGAACTGATGGGGAACGTGGCTCCGATCTCAGCAGGTAGCCTGACTGCCCCTCGCTTTCAAGGAAGTCATCATGCACTCGCCCATTCCAGCCGAGAGCTGCCAGACAGACGGTCCTTGCTGACCTGCTTCGGTGTTTATTCGTGCTTATCCTTCAATCTCTCAAGCCCCCGAGACTAGCAGATGGCCAACAATGACATCATACCTCAGCACACGGAGGGAGGAAATCTCCTGCACTAATTATCCAGGAGTAACCCCAGCAAGGCAAATACAGCACTCAGAATTTAACAAGTCGGCCTCCGGGGGTTCAGGAACAGAAAAACAGCCGGGAAACGCATCATCATCATCATCATCAAGTGAAGAAACCTGCCCAGAACATGGAAAACCCATCGGTAGAGATAGTTTCACAGAGAGTCCCTGGCTAAGAGAGCGAAGGACGTTAGAATAAAGACCGATCCACTGAAAATCCACACCAGTAATTCATCCCCTCTTAAATAAACATCAATACTTCACTCCAAATTAAATCCCTAAATCTAAAGCGCATCCTCCATGGATTGGTTTCGAGAGACGGTATATTTCACGTTTCAGAAAAGAGCAAGCTTTCTGATCATGGGAAAAAGGCTCCCTTCTTTTACAAGGCCCATTAGAGAAACCTCACCAAACATTATGAGCGCCGCCTGAAAGTCAGCTGGGATTTCAGCATTCTTTTAAGATAACCGTTCGTCGCACGGACCGAGATCCCAATAAAACCTGGTCTGGATTCTTTAACAAGCTGTGATCATTGATCATGCATGTTCTCCATGGCAGACTCCACAACACTAAGCCTCTTCATCTCAACTCACGACTAAAATTCTTCTACGATGTGATATTTCAGCAACATCAGGATGAAATGGATAGAATAAAGCCTGCTTAATGCGGAGATTCTGGATTAGGGAGTCATTCAGGACAACGAGGTCATCCAGTGGGAAGCTTGAGCTGAAGAATTGTTGATCAGGAAGGACGCTGAAAGCTTCTTGACAGTTTCAGAGCAGCCAGGGTAGAAAAGCAGAGGTTTGGCTGGACTCAACAAGGATTAGGCAAACATACATGTAGCCTCCAAAAAACTAAAATGATCTACATGGAAAAACCTCAGTGCCAATTTTCCAGTTCAAGAAAATCTCAAATGTGTATATCCAGGATAACCTAAAACCCCCCCAAAAAAAGTCCTGAAATACTTCAGCAGGGAGCACAAGCAGGACACGGATTACACAACTATAATAAATAAACCATACAGGCTTTTCGGGTTTCCAATGGAAAATGGAAAAGATCCAAGAAAAACCCATTTTAAATCAGAAAGCCAGTGCTCAGAGATCACAGGTTGCCCACCCTGGTCCTGGACTAACCCCTGTCCTGGACGCCTGAGTGTTTTCCCTGCTCGCGCACACACCAATCAGCTAATTAACAGCCCTTCCTGAGTCAAAGCGGGCGTGTCGGAGCAGAGGAAACGCCGCCATGTCCAGGACACAGGTTCAGAACCTGTGCCAGAGATGACAAGCGCATTATTTCCCCAATCTACAAGCCATGGTGGAAACGAGCAAGGGGAGTATGGAGGTGGTACATGCTGCTCATGTCAAGCAGAGCTTAAGAATCTAACCACATTACTGCAGCTTGAATAATTGAGCAAGTCCTGGATACTGACACTTCAAGGACAGCTGGAACGGGATGAAATTTCCCTGTGCTTCATTACTGATGCACACCGCCGCCAAGACGCTTCCAGAGTGACGGTGCATGACCGGGCAATGTCAGGAGCCATCAGGATGCTGGGACAGCCGTGATGGTGATGGATAATCCGGCTAGTTGTTCAGGGTATTAACGCCTGTCTGCAGCTGAGCCTCTGCTCAAGGCTTCTGTGCACAGGACGCAAGCCCAGTCTGTAACTCCTCTCCTCTCCCGCACATCACCACAGCACATGCCTTGCAGTTCAAGGACAGCATCTTCCTGAACAGGACGCTTTGCAAGCTTGTACATTTTGCACCATTTTAAACTTGCCCAGAGGAAAGGTGACCCGTGCCCAAATGGGCTTTTATCAGCTCAGATTGTAACAACTATTTTTAACCACTCGGTGCAAAAACTCTTTGGAAACAAGATCAACTGCTCACTTACGGATACCCCCGCTCTCGCTAATTTCAAAAAAATCCACGCCATGTGTTTCATAAATACATTCAGTTGGTAAACAGGAAGTCGATGTGCGACAGGTCTGAAAATGGTATGCAGGGGACAGAACACCAAGCTGAAGTTTGCTACCAAGTGGCTATGATTTGTGGTTGCTGAGAAAAAGGGTGTTTCAGATGAGCAGAGATACAGAAGGACAGCGGAAAACCACGATACCAGTTTCCCCCCCCTCGCCCACTTTCGGGGGAGTGAGCACGCTGTATGCAACATCTCCACAGAAAGGCAAGCAAATCACAAACATGGGTGTCCATCTGCAAATAGCAAGATGTTTGGAATTGTGAACGGACAAGGTTGGTCACTGACAAGGCGGACGAAGAAAAAAGGTGGTCCCACAGCATTATTATTTGAGGGTTTGACCTTCCATGTTTGCATTAAGTCCTGATCCTGACAACAGGAACTGCATCAGATGATATTCGTGCCCCGAGTCGACTCAAGGACACGCCAGCTTTCAGCAAACTGAAAATCAGCCAAGCCACTAATGCCTAATCAATACAGCACTATGGATTTCTTCAAACTCAAAATACAGTCTTAACTTGGTTAACTTCAGCCTGCAGAGTATCCACACGCCGGTCACAAACAAACAAACCCACAAGGAATCCCCCTGTGCCACCAAGGGCTCCGTGTCAAAAACAAAACGGACGTCGCCTGTCGAAGCTCTTCTCTTTTTTTCCAATGAGTAGACAGACTAATCGAAAGACCCCCACAACTTGCTGATGCAAAACGTGTCCGTGCAATTATACACCATTTCCCCAACACAGAAAGGTCAGCGGCTTCTCATTTGCTTCGAGTGGGACCTTTCTGCTTTGCGACACCATAAAGTCAACGCTGCATGCAAATCACCGCAGCTTTTTTTCCGAGCCGTCTAGCTTTCAAAAGCACTTCGGTCCCTTTGACCCTTTCATTTGTATTTATACAGCATGGCTCGCACATGAGGCCAGAGCACACCGGGGATCGAGACATGCAGAACGAAAACGTTTCGAGTCCCGTCCTCTTGGGTCACCCCTTCCTAACACTCCGCTCCGGCAGGTGGCCAGGGGAAAGCGGTCATTACAACTGATAAGCAAAACAGTGGGTGGGTTATTTTTGCAAGAGACGTAGGAGATGGAACAAAAACAAAACAGAACAAACAGAAGAAAAGTGTGTCCTTTATTTCCAGTATAACGTTCAGCTCACAGTTGGCTTGTCATGCAACAAAACGCTTTAACTTTATGGAAACACTGACAACCAGGAAGTGGTGTTGAAAACATGTCAAACTAAACAAGGTGGGTGAAAGATGGAAGATCATTTCTGCCAAGTATAACGCATCACATTTATATAAGGAATCTTTAAAATTATTTTATTTTGGAGTAAAATCATTTCGTTGATGTTTTAACGCACGTCAAAATCTTAATTTATATTTTCATCTTGTTGCCTGCTCAAAAACACGGACTGATTTTCCCAAGAGTTTGGTTTATTAGCTCAAAAATTCATCTCCAAGTTTGATTGAGGATCCGAAAACGTTTGACTTCCTCCATTCTGACTTCAGATAAAAAGTAATTTTGATCTTCTCTTCCGCATAACAAGCTCGTTTCACGAGGAAAAGTTCAGTCGCGAGTTCTGTTGGAAGTTAACTCGCCGGCCTGTCCGACAGCAAACACGGACAGCTGTTCAAATGATGGATCACGTGCTGAACTCGTACTTCTAATACAAAACACCTAGCAGGTAGCACCAAGCGATCAATGTCTGAAGATGGAATTTAAGTTGAGGAACGAGCTCTTATTAAATCAATCAATCGCAAAAGGTTTATTAAAACATTTAGAAGTTGGGAAAATCTAAAAACATCATAAATCTGTATTTTGGTACCAAGTCAAAAACCGAACAGCATCGTCATACAACCTAAAAGTCTTAAGATGGTACATGTGAACTTTGAGAAAATTAAACCCCATCAAGTCTTCAAACAAGGAAGTACGGTCACTCGCCGCAAAGTTGTGTGTGTTTGTCGGACATATTTTACTTCCGAGGAATGCCCTTGGGAGAATTTCTAAGAGAAGGTGTCCGATACGGGACGAAGGGGGGGAAAACCATCCATCACACCTTTTTCTCATTCCAGTGAAGGTTGTGAAGTGGAGTTGAGTTGTACCTGCTGCCTCCTACCCTCTCACAATCACACACAGGGCTATAAACTGATCTGCGCCAACCTCCAGCAGTACATTCTCCAAAGCAGGGATTCAGGAGTTATTAAGCCGAGGTGAAAGGCCATCGCATCATTCTGCCACAGTGAGCTCCTGGGAAAGTGACTACGTGTGAGGGGGAGAGGAGGAGTGCAGATTGCTGCCTGTTCCTGATTGTGACCAAAAACCAAGCTGATCCATCGCTTTCGGTCAATCCCAAATCCTCTCTCTCTCTGGATTATCAGTGCACTTTCTTGACAGATGATGATGATGGCTCCCCTGGTGGAAACGTGATTGGAGATGGGGTTGGTTTTATAGGGTCTGGGTTGGAAGTGGAGGAGGAGGAGCGTGGGGCAGGGCGGGGCGGGGCGGGGCAGGGCGGTACTGCTGACTGGATTCATCAGATGATGACCTCAGTGGGTCGAAGTCACATGACACACAGGGGGCTCAGAGATGTTCCTGAGTGATGGAATGGTGTTGCGGGGTTCTATCTCTGTCATCACCAAGGAACTGATGAAAATGTATAAATTGTGCAACAGGGGATTGTGTGTCGAGACCCTGTCGAGCCAAGCAACCGTCGGCAGTCGGTATTCATCAAGTTTCTACCAATCTGATAGCTGCCCGAGACCATTTGGTCATCGTGGGCCTTGAGTAAGGGCAAGAGAGAAACAGATAAAGTGTTGACCTTAGCCAGAACATTTAGTCAGCTTGGGCAAGGACGGGCACAAGAGGCCACTCTGTAATGAGCTTCAATTAAAAGGCACCCTCATTTCAGGCTGAACAGCCAGGAGACCCAAGTCCTGCAGGCTGCTCTGGATACTTTCACAGCAGGTCAAGAGGGACCACCAGGAGGACTTTCTGAACCAACAGTGTCCGACAAGGACGTATTCAGATGCTCATCAGAAAAGCAACAAGTTTACGATTGGTCTTGAAAAGTGCCTGCGTGTCCTGATTTTATGATCTAATGCATTGACTCGAGGGCAAAAACTCATCCCAGACCCTTAAAGATGACCGCCCGTCAGCCGTCAGTCCCCACCTCAATACCGTATCATTTCAAAGGAAGGTGTGCTTAAAGAAAGGACAATGCATGACGCAATTAATAACGAATATATTTTACAAGTAAATAATTAATTCTGAGAGAGAACCATTCTTTGTGTATTCACAGAAAACAGCAGCAGCTGGGATTGAGAGGGTTTGCTCTGAATGAGGCGTTTAATTCCCCACACAGGGAGGCACGCATGCACAGGCGAACGCAACAGTCCCAACAGGTCGTCGTACAGGGTGCGAGACGGAAACCAGGCGCTCGGCACGACGCGATGCAACACTCCACTCCATCCATCCGTCCGTCGAAACACAACATCACTTCGTCCTGGCTCTCTTCATCTCATCGAGCTCATCTCCTCCACGACGGAACAGTTTGTGATCGCAGCTCATGCCTTGCTCCGTTTTCCAGTCTCCTCCTTTTCCAAGCCACTCTCTCACTATTCCCTTTTTCTCTCTCCATCATTGTGGGTTGAAGCGAGGGGGGAAAAAGTCTCATCGGTTTGCTTTAAGCTGCTCCTGAGGAGCGAGAGCTGTGTCGGGCGATTCGGCGAGCACAAGCACAACGCTGTGCTTCCAAACTGAGGCTTCTCTCATTGGTCGCCTCAGAGAGACGAGTACAGCAGCGTCGATGACACTCAGCCAATCACAACCCTTCGAGAGCTGGCATTTTCATGAATGAGCAAGGTGTGTACACACACACACACACACACACACACACACACACACACTCGTAGTTTTCGATGCACACGTGAGGAAAATACTATCAAACAATTACGCCAGGAAAGAACACGATTCTAAAAGATTACATGGAAAAATCTAATTTCATAATCGTGTGATGCGGACTGACCAACAACCTGGAGACGCCTCCAAGTTTCCTGACACACAAGGACGTGCTTACTGAAACCGTTTCTTTGGAACGAGGATGTAGCAACCGTTGGCAGTTAATGCTTACAGGCAATTCTATCCGTTTTATGTAAATCATTAGTGCAATGCGTCTCTCCGTGTCCGGGAGGGAGGGAAACGACATTAACGTCTGGCACGGCTTTCGGGAACCTCTGCATTGAGCAACAGCGCCATCTATGGGTGGAGGTTAAAAGGGTGCGCTACTGTACAGCTGAATGAACTGCACACGGGCTTGAAAAGTGACCTAATTAATTAATCCTGCAAATGACGTAATGCCATTGAAAAGGAGCAGTTTCAGTGGTTTTAATGGTGATAACTTGCAAGAAAATAATTAATCGTGACAATCAATCGGAAACTACGGTTCAGGTTTCGATCTGGATTCTTGAGTGACGATGTCTGGAGGTTTGCACGTGGTTTTTTCAATCAAAGAAACGGTCAAACTCCTCTCAATGTAAAGTCGGATAAAAGCGCGTATTCTTGCGAAGGGCGTTGGTTCCAACATGTGGTTTTGTAGGTTAATTTCCCTTTTCTCCTTCTGCTTTAATTTAATCTGACGTCATGCATTTCTGCAGTCAAGTTATCTCAGTGTTGGCAGAGTGAAAAATCAACTGGCCGATGGAGAAACACTGCCACCTACTGTTCAATCAAAGATGCTCATCATCTCCCAAACACCAAGGGCTCCCCCCCCACCACACACACACACAGCACAGGGGCGACCCTTCTGCAACCCGACTCCGAAAATGAAAGCACCGATGACAGATAAAATAACACGCTGTTCACGATTTTCATGCTTTTCATTCATCCATGTCACTGAGCTGTTTATAAATAGCAAGAGTGATCATCTTCAAGACACGGTTTGTCAGTTCGCCCTCAAATTCCTGAGCAACACCGAAAACCATCTGGGATATCCACTTTTCCCGGCCACTTACATCTGTTCCCCAGGATTAAAAACACAGATTCAGAGTCAAGCTCTTATCCTAAATAAATGCATGTGTCACGCTGTTCAAGTAAAATAATCAGCCGCAGGGTGGTGTGATGAAGCGGAGGTACTTCTCCCACCTTGAAGTTCATGATTTTCCTGGAACACCATGAGTGTTTTACTCGTCCTGCACCACTGCAATTTGACGATGATTTGGTTTTTATTGATTAAAACGTACATTTTTTCTGTTTATCATAAATTCCAGTCATATCTTGACCTCTGACACTGGAGACTCCTTCCATAAATGTTAAATATCTCCTGATAATCACAAAAAAACCCTTCCACTTCTCTCTCAATCACGCTCTTGTCCAAGTCCCCGAGCTGTTACCATAGAAACGGGAACATCTCACAAGACATGAACACAAACCTGTGATTTATAGCTGCACAAAAAACACAGAAAATTAATCTACGCTTTCCGGCCAATCAGAATCCAGAACTCGAGCACTGTGGTATAAATGAGTTAAATCCTTACGGAATACACGCGACACACCCTCTAATAACAGGTGGAGTCGGATAATAACAGGTCTAATACCCACACGCTCCTCGAGTCACGAGGCTGGATTAAGGTAATACATAGTTAATGAGACAATTAGAGAGTGCGTGAGAGACCCGTGAGGCCTGAGGCCAAAAAGCTGGAGCAGAAATTACAGCTGTAATAAGTCATTTCTGCACAGCACCTCTCCCCGAAGAGAAGGAACAGCAGCAGCACTCCATGAATTATTCTCTTTATATCAAATAAAAAAACAGACTCGCGCGTCCAAGGTCATCAATAATCTCCAGCGCTCCCCAACCCGAAGCCGAGGCTGGAGCTCATCAAGAGAAATTATGCAACAATCCGTTTTCAGATGCATCAGGATATCGTTTAATTTCTTTCTTTCCCCCCCAGGCAGCTGATTTTATGTGATAATCAAGTTTGCTTCTTATTATTGCAGTTTATTAAAAATTACAAAAGTACGACTTATTTATTTGTTTTCGTCCAGCTGAAAATAATTTATTTTTGTTGATCAAAATCAACACAATGTTTTGCTCGCAGTTTGTTCCAGAACCTGGACGTCGTGACACACATCGCCCAAACATCCTCGACAATCACATACGCGTGCATCAATATGATATTCTGTCACACGGCCACGCCTTGTGATCTGAAACAAGATTCCGGTTGAAATCCTAAGATTTTTTTTTCTTTGGGGGGCGGGGGTGCAGTCCCAAGCTTTCTGGATCACTTTTATTTTGAAATAAAAAAAAAAAGTATAAAAATCATCAAATTTAAATATTCCAGTCCAATTTGATTCCAAGTTACTGGCACAGTGATTCAAAGAAATACAGTTACAAATTTAAAAAAAAAAAAAAAAAAAACTGTTTTGTTTAATCTGATTATTTATATATTTAAGTAATTCCATGAAATCGAGTCGTACATGAGCCGATCGCCGACGAGGCGCGTCGCACCGAGTGGTCTATAATCCATGTAGAACAAGATTTAGTGGAATAAATTTATTCCATCCACATTCACTAGATTTTGAGAAACAGAGCATTTTTATTTTTCGCAAATTCGATAAATAAGAACTTTTTATACAAAACGTCCGACAAAATCATTTCCGCTTAGAATGTCAACAAACCGGTGAAATGACAGGAGCAATCTGTGAAAAATGCGAAAATTGTTGAAAAATAAAAAAAAAGGTTGCGTTTTATATTTTTGGGGTTTTCTTCTTCTGGGTTTTTTGGCGGTTGGCAAACCAGCTTCAAGGCGCATGACCGCCACCGACTGGGCTGGAGTGCGCAACAGGAGGTACAAGGGGAAGACGACACACGACTATTCTTTCAGCGATTCGTTTCTTTTATTTTTGTGGATTTGTTTTCGAGTCGAGTTTTTATTTTGTCTTCGGTTGGTTCAGCAACATGCTCCGCCATTTTGTTTTTCTCTCCTCACTGTATATAAGCTGATATCCTTGGAGTTGAGTCGCCAATCAGAGCGTGCGATTGCTCATATCCAGTGAATGTGGATCGAATCATTTGTGATATGTGCAGAAAGCTTAGGCAAGTTTAGAAATAAGACAAGACAAGTTTGGGGTTTTTTTTTTTATCGTCCACGTGTCAAACGATGTTTCAGGCAGGAAAACCACAATTTTTTGTAACTTTTGACCAGAATTCAGTGGGTTTTTTCTCCAACAACAAACTAATTTAAAAAAAATAAACATCCTTGCAGTTCCTCTCTAAGCCTCTCTACGCCTCCTTTTCAGGGTCGTAAAGCTCTTTTTCTGCCTCTCAGCTACACTGGGAAGAGGAAAAGAACCAGCTTGCTCAGCTTCAGCTGACAGCTTTGTCACTTTGCTCTCCAGCTGAAACCACATCTGAACCTGTTCAGTGTACATTTCCTGAGCAACAATTACAGCCATTTTCCCACAAATGAAGGGAAAGGAACAAACAGCGGTAGCACAATTAGCCTACGCAGCACACACATCCTGTGAAGCAACAATGTTTTACAGACCGAGAGAGAGAGAGAGAGAGAGAGATGATGAAACTGACTGTATGACCAATATGTTGCTGTTCGAGAACAGTTCTGGATGAGCAAATGGTAAATTCGCATGTCTGAACGTGCTTCATGCTTCACACACACACACAGCGAAACCGGGCCACCATCAAACATTAAAGAACTACGACCAGTGAATATTTGATATAAATAATACACATTCATTTGTTTGTTTATTCTGTGCTCATGTCTACGGGTTTCTGTCTCAGAAACTGGGTACTGTGGGGAACCCCACTAAATATACTCACAGTCAATAAACTATACGGTTTTGAATGGTGATGTTGGTTTTAATTTGAAATAAAATGATGAAAGAAATAATACAGATAAAACTAAATCTTTGATGTGAATATTCAGAATTTGGCAAAAATTCTGCAAATTTGTGGAAAAATGGCGGCTTGATCTGGGACATGATAAATGGTTGACTA
>JANZLB010000024.1:870953-890642 GCA_026167865.1 Notarius quadriscutis | reverse complement strand
CCGGCCACGGGGCTCGAACCCGGACCTTCTTGCTGTGAGGCGACAGCGCTAACCACTACACCACCGTGCCGCCCCCAGTCCATACTACTTAAAAAAAAAAAAAAAAGGCATGGCCTGTATCGCCATTAGTCCAAACATTTATCAGAAAGGAAGCGTGACCTCTGCAGCAGTCAGTCCAGACATCAAGAAGAAAGGAAGCATGGCTTCTACAGTCGTCAGTCCAAAGAAAGGAGGTGCGGCCTCAACAGCAGTCAGTCGGGGGGGCTGCTCACATCTGTGGTCACTTTCCAAACCCACTCCTGTCCCAGACACACAGTGGAGCGCCGCCTCACCACCAAACCAACATCACACACAGGAACAAATTACCATGATGGATTTACATAACAATGGGTTTTACATCACGTTCTACTCTCAGATTTCACATTTAAATCTGATTTGCCTCCGTGTGTGTGTGTGTGTGTGTGTGTGAGATCAGAAACAGGAAGTGATGCGCGTGTTACCTTTCTTTGCTTTCTTCTGCAGTTTCAGAGTGTCTGAGGACTTCTTCTTAATCTCCTGCCGAGCTTTTTTATACTCTGTGTGGATGAAGAGATGACAGCATAACCCAATAAAATCAACTCTTTATTCCAAAAACACACACGCACGCACACACACGCACGCACACCTTTGGCATGGTCCTTATCCAGTGTGTTTGCACCTCTCTTCCACTCCTCCAGCTGCTCCTGAAGAGGGTTAATGAGGCAGTCGATAAAAGTCCTGAAAAACACCAAACACACAATCTGAGAAACTCTCACCTGATTACACTGCCATGACCATGAGGGCTGAGGCAGAGGAAAAGTAGCAGATAGCATGAAATAAACGAGGTTAAACAAGTAAACAGAGAAAGAAAAAGAAATGTAAAAAACAAAATGAAAATATAAAAACAGGCAAAAAAATAAATGAACAGAACGAAGAAAATAAGAAAATCAAACAAACCAAGTGAGGAAAATCATGAGGAAAGAAAAATGAGAAAAAAGTGAAATGAGAAAAAGAAAGGAAAATCAAGACAACTGCTCGCTTTCTCATGACATCTGTCGCTATGGAAACATGACTCTCGCTATTTGCTCTTTTTTTTTGGCTCGCTTTTCTGTCAGGGCTACATGCTAGCTCACTGTTTGACGTTCTAAACAACGGGAGAGAAAATTTTACGAAAAATCCATTATTTCAAGACGTGACAGGATTTCCTCTGTCACAGGGGTCTCCTCACAGAGCCGTGGGTCTGCTCGGGCCCGTCGCTCGCTCCTTTACGTTTCTCGCTGCGCGTCCAGCAGCTGGGGAGTTTAAATTTAGATTCTCATCTGTGGCTGGTTTACAGCGTGGCTGAGGAGAAACATCTCCCCTGAAATTAGAGCGGAGAGCCAGTGAGGCGTGGAACAGCTCCAGTTCCACAAGTTTAGACCCCCCCACAATTTTTTTTTTACCATCCTGCTTGTGGACGTGATGGACACACCTTGGACCTACTTCAGTTCTGATCATTAGTTTCTAAATTTAAAATTAATAAATTGGAATAGATGGATAGAAACCCATCTTGGTTCCAGGGACTTGGGTTTAATTCCAAACTCAGATAATTATTTTCGCATTCCTGTGATTAAAATCAAGAATCAGATGTTGTAATAATGGAGTAAATATTTACGTGGAGAACTGCTTCAGCTTGGCCTCGATGCTCCTGTGCCTCATACACATCCTGGTCAGAGCCGAGCCGATGTCTCTGGTGCCTCCTGAGAAGAAAATAAAAAAGAAAACTCATTTAGCCAAAATGTCGACCAACTTTTCTCTCTCAGAGGACAAAAATAAATTAAAAAAAAAAAAAAAACCCGCACAACTTGAATGTTGCTCTTGCAGAAAATGTCTAAGTATGTTGACGGCACATGTTCGAGTTCAAGTCACTCAGAAAATGATTTAAACATTTCCAAGTCCTCTTCCACAATACAAGCCATTTTACAAACATGGAAAACACATCTGGCATTAAAAATAAAAAATAAAAAAACCCTCACTGTCTGGCGAACATTACTCAAGCTTCAGTAACTGATAGCTCCATCTAATTATCCATAACCACTACTCGACACAGACTGACACCAGTTTCGATGAAACATTTTAAAATGGTTTAACATTTACATCCCAATAAAGAGAGAGAGATTCCTCAGGGACATGATGTGGGTCCACACAAGATCCTTTTAACTGAATTTCTCGTCTATCTTTTCTCCCAGGATGGCGTCCATGTCAGCGAGGAGCCTTTTGAGAAACTACGTGTATTTTGACAGGTTTGAGAATCGAACGTCGTGTCACGAATGTTGGAGTTATTTCTATTGAAACGTAACTGGGGGAGGAAAATCATTCCGTTCCAAAATCCGCTTTTCTTGCTTTCTATAAATTAATTTTAGAAGTCGTTACCGCTTGCATTTGACGGCTACCAGCATGTCACGATCGCGTTCCCAAACAGCTTTCAGAACAGACGATGCCCCTTTCAGTCAATGGGTAGACGGAAAAATTTTTGCACTCGCCCCTCCAGTCAGTGGTTCCAACTTTGGGAACGGTAATTTTGCGACGGGGTTCCGGTGCCGCCGGCTTTTTGGCATCAGCACCAATCATTTTTCAGTCAAAATGCATGGAACCGGTTCTCGATTCGGCACTGGCACCACATCGACGGAAAGACTGTCGGTTTACGTTTTGATCCAACAAGCTGGGAAGCGAGTCAGCAAACCCAAAAACTGTAGTGTCACATTATCAATGCAAGAAAGGTGAATCACGTTATATTGATACCACAAATTATTGAGGCATGAATTAATTTGAACACTTGATGTGCATTATTCTCCTACTCCGAGCTAAGCTACACCGTTAGCATCCTTGGTGCCTGGGAAAGTCGCTGTTTGTCATCACGCTAAAATGCTAAACCTTCACAGCCTGCCGTCAGCATTGACTTAACAGAATCGCACGAAGGTAAGAGGAGGTGATTGAGTGACCTCACGCTTCCCTGCGAGTGTCGGATCTAGGTGAAAAACACAAATATGACCGCATCGATCCCCAGGTTCACAGAACATGCTTGACAAATTTTTCATTTCACCCTTTCAAAAAAGTTGGCCGAAAAATCCGACACTTTGACGTGCAGCTGTACATCTTGTGCATACCGATTCTCTTCGTTATTACCGTCTATTTACCCCCTCAAAAAGGAAGAGTTTGAGTGTCTCTGCCCTCACTTGGATCCGAGGAACACGTTGGGTATCAACTCCGACATCCTCGTGTTCCTGAGTAAATGCAGCACAAAGTAATGGCACCCTCTAACCACCGCTGTCGACTTTTCCAGTTGTTAGACAAGAGTTCAAGATGTCGTGTTTCTGCTGTTTATTTAAAATTGTTATGAACCATCTGAGGTCAGTTATTGCCTGCGACAAGAATCATGTTGCAAACAAACAGCAGCAATTCGCTCACCGCTTCGATTTTCTTTAGTACATATAAATGCACATTTCTCCTCACAGTTTATGCAGCTGCAAAAGTAGTTCCAGGCGATAGATTTTCAGTAACTCCAAAAAATTTGATGCAATTCAGTGGACCGTTTTGTTGATTCATAATAATTTGGTGTGTTAATGACCGTGAGGTAGTATTTGATTTTGATCCAGCATTCCCACATCATGACCAACGCCAAGAGCGATCCCACGGCAGCGTTCAGGACGAGGTTAAGATTCAGACAGCCGTCGGTATGCGCTCGGGTGAATGAAACGAGACGCTCTCAGACGGAGGCGGCTGACATTGACGAACGCTCCCTTTGTGCTCCTTCGCCTCGACTGAAAGCTCTCAGCGTGAATGAATACGCGTCGCTGCTGGAAGCGACTTTTAATCTTGGCCAAATGTGACAAACTGCTTTTGTAACGACACAAAAAGAAATACGAGAAAGACGGAGAAGTTGGTTTTGAAACATGCTCACCCCCACCCTGTCTGCTGTGAGGCCTCTGAAGAAAGCAATCTGAACTCAAAAAACCAGAAACCTCGCTTCAACCCCTACACCGGTTCCTTCCACCAGGCAGGGAAGAACAAGCGGCTGTTTATAATCTTGTCAGGACTATTTTTCCACCCTGGAGCTCAATATTCACTGTGAACTTAAAAGCGTTATACGGTGCTACAGCCTGTCTTTTCCGACTTGGATTTCCCGAATTGGACATGAGGAAGGGAAACGAGTCCGGGGCTATTTTTAACCGAACTGGGAAACAACCCAAAAAGTAATTTGCATTCATTTACAAGAACAAACGTCAGTCCCTCTCACCTCCTCCCTCCTATTCCATCTCCTACAATGACTACAGTCTTTGCACAAAAAGAAAAGGCCAGTGTGTGATTTGCATTTCTGGGCGTTTCTGTTGTACGCTCACATTTGATTATATGATGCATTTTACTGTACGAGCCATCACGGAGATAATCAGGACCTCAAATAGGTTACGATGTCATGAATGTCGGATGCAAGTTAAGCGTTTCGATAGCTGATGGACCTTAACGCATCAGTGTTGACTGGCGTTCAAAAGTCTGTCAGGCTTGAGAGAACAACAAAGCAATTTCAGAAGAAACCGATCTGGAGAGAACGTCAAATCCTCTGTGACTACACCAGCGACTTTGGTCCCTTTCCAACCAGTGAACTCGTGTTCTCCAGCACGTTTTCTCCACGCTGCCTGTTGCACTCGAGGGAACGCCCAGGATTATGGGATACTTAGGAAGACAATATCAAATAAGTGTGCCTCCTTCAGGATTTTGAATGCAGGACTAAGCGACGTAATTCCAATCCACAACGTGCTCATCACAATGCCAACGCAACATCATCTGAATCATGAACACGACCAAAAGTTCGCCAACTCGCTGCAACAGCCGATCGTTCGTTACGTTTTCCACAGTTGAGAAATACTTTCATGTAAGATTTCAAACACAGTTTAGCTGTTTGAATTTTTTTCCTCTGAATGATATCATCCTATGGCTTTCTGAACACGAATGAAAGAAGTACTTTCTTTGTGGTTTTTAATCCGTACAGTATTGGAAAACTAAACACGAGTAACAAGAAGCGGTTCTGTAATCCATTCATTCATTCATTCTCGACCCCTCCTTTCATTCACCATTGATTTAACATCTGAAAGAAACTCCAGTTTGAGGGGAAAAGTACACTTGAGCGTTTTATTTTTTTATTTGAACCCCAATTGTTCATGGTCACCACTCTGAGTCCCCCCCCCGTGAAACCACCAGCTCCTGCTCCGAGCCATCAGAGAGACAGTCTACGTCTTGTCTGGAGTCCA
Source organism: Notarius quadriscutis (assembly GCA_026167865.1). NCBI lineage: Eukaryota > Metazoa > Chordata > Actinopteri > Siluriformes > Ariidae > Notarius > Notarius quadriscutis. The sequence goes on along the minus strand of JANZLB010000024.1, from coordinate 885,339 downwards.
AAAACATAACGTGGTCGAAAGCTCAAAGAGCATCATTCTAACATTCAAAGGGTCGGGTTCTTTTGCCTCCACCCTGGCCGGAGGAGTTATGACCATGACGACGTCTGGGTTAAGCTTGCATGAATAAGGCATCAGGACTCAGCTTGGGTCTTAAAATAACCGACAAGCAACTTTTTCAGTTTCAACAAGCGACAATGAGGCCACAGTCGAGTCCCGAGTTAATAAAGAAGCTTTCTGATTTTAAATGTGGAAATTAGGCTAAAACGTCAGCGGCTGTAATCCACACCACCACAGCCAGTCAGTGAAAGTTGGGGTTGTCGAACCGGAGTCTGGTTTCTCGTCTCGCTGCTAACAAGCAGATCTTGTCTCTTGTCTTTTTTCCCCCCCATAAATAGGATCCTGGAGGAAGCAGGTCCAGACAAAACGACTGACTATGAAACAGATCATTTTCTGACTTGTTGACTTTTCACACCCATCTGACACAAAAATAAAATGATTATTCCAAGAAACTCTGGAGACGCAACAATTCAAAACCGCGTCCAAAACGCACGGTCGAAACGCTTCAGAAGCGTCGCTAAATCGGAACAACTTCTGTACGTCACCGCTGTTCAAACACAGTCCGTTAAATCTGTTACAATCGCCGGTCTGTTCTTTTCCGTCAGCAAAGTTTGGCATGCTGCAATTCTGTCACTACGACAAAAGGTTTTCCTGAGCAGACACGACACATCAAAACGTCTCGTATATCAAGAGTGTCAGACGACGACACCAAGTCAGTGAACCACGTTTCTGTTTCCTCTTGGAGGAAAATCAAACAAAAGCCAGATTCTGTGGTCAACCAAAGTGCTGCCTGTAATTGTGTCTTGTGATGTGTGATGGCACTGAAGCCAAATCGTGACGCTGGCAGGAAGCCGGGCTCGCTCGTTTCTGCGGATACGACAAAAAACAGTATTCTGAACACGCAACAAACTTTCCCCTCACTTGATTCGTGCTCTTTTCGGGTCTCTTGGGAAGCAAACCTCACATTGTACAGTTCAACTGCCAAAAGTGGCACGGTGCCAAAAACACGCAAATGGCCAGATTCCAGAGGGGTGAAGGAACGTACTTTGATGTTCGGAGGGAAAGTGTGAAGCAACTCTAAGATGCGTCACACTTCCCTTAGACTAATTTATTCTCATTTAAAAGCTACTTTTGAGCTCAAATCCGGCGACCCCCAAGTTAAATTTAGACTCCAGTTGCTGCGTCCCTCCCAGAACGCCAAGTCTTGTCGAGTCTGCTGGTTATAAATAGGTCTGACTTGGAGGATTCTGTGATTAACAAGGCACCACACCTCTTCTCCGTCTGTCCGTCTCTCAGTCTGCGATCATCCACGTCTTCGATCCCTTTGATGCGAATGCTAACAATAGGTCCCGGTGCAAATCATAGGGCCAGCGGAAACTAAAATACCCAGCATTATCGTGAATACCATCACCTCCTTACCTCAACGTCTGTCTCCAAAAAGACAAATTAAAGTCTACACCGTGGACAAAACGGCCAAAGTCATAAGTAGTCAAGTGCAACACCAGTAAACACGATAATCTTGACAGGAATACCAACAAATCCTGGCAAGAACCACCCACGCTTTAAAAAAAGGGAGGCCGCCACTTCTAACCCCTCATCTTCTGCTCTGTCTGCTTCAACGAAGCTTTGCTCTGCAAAACAAAGAGCTGGAGGTAAACGTTGGTGCAAGTTGATGTTGCAGGGCCTTTTGAGAAGGAGGAGAAGACATTCATGGCAACTTTTCCCCCCTGCCAAGAGAGCCTCAACTCATTGCCAGCAAGAGCATAAAAGAAGACTGAACAGGGGACACAATAGTCGAGGGAGGAAGGCGGATAGTTCAGCAGACGTACTTCTGTTTGTACGTTTCAGCTCGAACACAAAGGCAGGCATTCACAAAAAGAATTTCCTTCCAAGAAGCAGCACTGGCCAAGAGCCTGATCTTGTTATCTCCAGCTCCAAGAAGACACACAAATGCTCTAATTCAAGATAACATGCACTTTCATTGGAAATGAATAACGGTCGATGTTAAGTTCTTCTCTGACCTTTCGATTATGAACACAGAGCTGATATTTCAGTCACAGCAGGCATGAGGACGAGCACATACCGAGAATAACTATATAGGATCTTTGTTCACTTTCTCTGGGATGCATATAGCACAGCATCTACTCGCGATGAGGAAATGCCAAGCCAAAGCCCCTCCCATCAGATTTTTTGGAAAGTCTTTCGAGCTCGTACAAACTCGAATTGCTGGAGCGGGATTTCGTTGTCGATTCATCACTGACGCATCGGTTTAAATCCTGAAACCCGGATGAGATAACGACAGGACAAGCATTGTTCGTTTAACTTGAACGACAGTCCCGTCATTGAATCGGTTCAGCTCAGGGTGGCGAGTGATGTGACAGCAGCTCGTCTCTTCACACTTGGCAGGAATGCTTTGGAAGAGGATCCAGTGAGGAGGACTGTACACGTGTGAGAACAAAACAGAGATGTGGTTTCAAACTGAGGCTTGACGCATGTTTAAATTATCACAGCCCTCATATGTTCTATGAAGCCATGAAGTTTTGAAACTGAAATATTCATCAGAATAATGGTGATTGGGTACACGGTTGCCCAAATCCATCCCATATCACGAAACGTTCATGTCTCGCTGTCATCACCATTCCTGCTTGTTTTTTCAGGCTCCAAACCCACCATGAGGAAATGCATGCTTAGGTCATCAGAGACGCACAATGACTTGGCAGCAATCATGCAAGGAATGTGCTGACGCTCGGAAAACGCAGACCAGAATGGACACACGCAGGTCATGTGCATGCAGTACAAGAGGAAAACCTGACAGAGCAAATAAGAGTACGGCTCTCGAGTTCTCGCATCAAGAAAATCAGGACTGGTTCAGAACACAGTACTTGAATTAAACTGGCCCGAGAGGTAGCCATGGTTTTTTTGAAACAATAAATATACAGGTTAAACATCTGGTCAGGCTCGTGATGGTGGGACAGCCAACCTTTTTTGGGCGATATGACAAAAATATTAATATCGTGAGACTTGAAGACATTTCAGTGAAAGACAATACGTACCATGATCTCCCAATAACCAGCACAAGTGGTGCTGCATTGAAACAACACTTTGAACTGAGATGATTAATACTTTTGTTGAAAGCCATAGAGAAATTAAACACTGAAATAAATAAACAAAAGGTTCGCTGCAGCTCATCTGATCTCCAGTCATTATAAAAGCGCTGAAGCTATAGTTCCTGTGAGCAGCCCAAAGAATGTTTTCTGAGAACTCCAAGTTCCTGTGAGGTTTTTCCCTCCTTTAACACCACAGCAGTTTGTCAACAATTCCAATTATTTATTTAATAAAAGAGCAAAACCGTCTTACTTTCTATCCGTTTGGAGTTATATGGAATACTGCGGAACACTTGGGGGCGGGGGGGCTTACTTCTTGTTATCGCTCGTGTTTCTGCAGCTACAGGACAATCAGAAAACCTTATTTACCCAACAACTCGCAATTTCATATTCATAAACCAGCTCAATCATCATTTTCTACAACAGATGTTAAGGAATGCTGGGAGTTGTGGGAATCCCTCAGGGCTTAGTGCTGGGCTGAATGGGAAGCGGAGGTGGATTCTCCAGGTAATGAAGAAACTGTGATAGGTGTGTCAAGTGCACACACCTGCTGTAGACCACAACAGTAGTCCTCCCAACTTAACCATCTATCCATCAACCCATCCATCCATCCATCCATCAGTTAGCATGACATGACAATTCAAGAATTTAGCTCAATGTGAAAATACAAAATATAATCTCCTTACCAATTATTTTTTAAATAAAAATTCTATCAAAAATTTCTATCAATAGTTTGCAAATTGTTGAAGGTCTCCAGAAACCACTATTCTATTGAACATAAAGTGGAAGACACTTCTGATGGAATTTTGATTTTTTAAAAAAAATTCACTCCGAGAACTAAATCCACAACTAATTCTTTATTGTTTTCTGGAACAAGCCATCATGAGTTTGGTGAGAAAATACATCAAACATTTGATCAAACTGTGCGTCATACACCCTCTGGCCACGTTAATAGGAACTTGTTAGTGATTCGAAGATCCCTGTTCTTGGCTGCAGGAGTGGAACCCAATGTGGTGTTCTCCTGTTGCATGCCGAGATGCTCTTCTGCTCACCACGGTTGTAAAGAGTGATTATACGAGTTACGATATCCTTCCTGGAAAAAAGGAAATCTCAAACCCATCTGTCCATTTCCCTCTGACCCTCTCTTATCAACAAGGCGTTGGTTTCCACCCACAGAACTGTCGCTGATTCACTCACTCTGTGTTTTTTGTTTTTCGCACCATTCTGTGTAAACTCTCGAGACTGTTTATTGTGTGTGAAAACCCCAGGAGGAGATCAGCAGTTCCTGAAATCCTCCAACCAAAAATACTCGTCTGGCTCAAACCAACACCCAGACCACAGTGAAAGAAACAAAGTCACACTTTGTTCACAATGTTTAAACATCAGAATGGGAAAAATTGTGATCTCATTCACTGAAGCGCTTGATTTGATGCATCGTGCTGCTGTCGAGGGATCGGCTGATTAGAGAACTGCATCAAACAGCAGGTGGACGTCGGGATGTTCCTCAAAGTGGCTGGTGAAGCACAAACTTCATCTGCTATTAGCATGCACATGTGAAGCACCGTAGCATAAACATTATACTCGATAAATATTCACGAACAAGTACCTCGCAGGAAAATGCAATAAATGTTTTTCACCGTTCTATAATACACCGTAAGACACAAATAAATCAAGTTCCTGCTCAAAGTTTTTTCTTTTTGTGAACTATCTTCTCAACAGAGCGATTAGTTTCCTCTCTTATCGTGCTCGTTTGCGCTACTATGGCCGAGTTCTTCCGCGATCATGACCCTGAAAATGATAAGGCACTATGTGCCACATAGCCAAAGCTGACTCGTTAAACGCAATGGTGCAGCACTTACAGTCTAAATTACATTATCTCAAGGACAAAAAGAAAACAAAAAACCCAACAACCCACTGTATGCCTTATCAAAGCATTTCCTCCACACGCCTCATTACAAAGACGAGGGCAAAACGACCCGAGAGAGACGTCTCACGGCCTTCCAGCCCGATCCCTGTGGGGTTTAGACATCTCTCGAGGTTCAAGAAACTGAAGATTCCTCACTCGCAAGTCTCGTCGATTTGCCTTTGCTGGGTAAGAAGTACCATTTTGTGGTGAATTCGAACCACATGATCAGTTCTCGGTCGCAGGCTCAGATTTTCAATCCTACTGACTGGAGTTCAGCTGCACAGATGTTCCTAATTTCCCAAAAACCAAAGCCCCCGAGGTAACGACTCGGTCCTCCGGTACAGCAGCTATTAGGTGGCTAATTAGAGGCACAGACGCAGGGCTGTACCGATTACTGCCTCACAGTTACAGCTGTGCAGAAACTCACAGGAGACGTCTCCATCTCCGCTGGTTTCCTCAGACCCAACGTGGGGGTTCAAGTCACCTCGTTCGACTTAATGTCATTTATTGTGACCAAGTGAACAAGTCTGAGGGGCTTTAATGACGACACGTGGGTCTGAACCTCGACTGAGCAGCACAGTGAGGGGAAAAGACCTCAAGAAAAAGAAACCAATCTCTGAAGAAAAGTAACGTGAGAAGGTTCCATTTCAAACCCATTCAAGAAATGAATCGTCTGGAAGTCTGTGCAGATTCTGAAAAAGAGGAAGGGAGGAATCGGACTTGGTTCACTTTGTACTCTCAGGTTAGCGAGAGCCACGTGCTGTAGATTTCAGGAACACAGTATGGTGTAATTTTAGGGTTCAGGATGTTGGCGTGGAGCGGCTCGTCTCACCGGGCTCCGTAATCACACACCACTTATTTTATTCCACTTTATCCAGGAGTGTTTACTGCACATCTGTTCCTGCTGTTGGGCTGCACCACCCTGTAGCGTCGCTTTGTCTACGTCTGCCTGTCCTGCAGTCCACCAACATGTCCGTCTGGATATTTCCCGTCTGCCTTCCACGTGTCCCTCCAGCTGTCTGTCACTCCATCAAGTCTCTCCATCTCTCTCACTTCTCTTCATCCGTCCACTGCAATATTCGCTCTACTTTGCAAAAACAGAGCGATTCCTGTCGTATCGCACCACAGAGCGTGAGCTCAAATATCTGAAATTAAAGAACTAAGCTGCTGTGGTTGGAGCTTTGATTTATGTGGGATGAATATTTCCTGTCACAGACGTCTCGCTCGTCAGCCTTCAGCCAACCGCAGTGTAACGCTGACCTACATGCTGATTTAACTGGTCACAAGTGGCCTGGAACACACTCCAGCACACACACGCACTGTAAGGCACTTGATGTGCATGCGTGTGATGACAGAGCGAGGGCCGTGCCGTGCCGTGCCGGGGTGGCCCACATACAGTATCGGCTCTTTAATTAGCCTCTCGTTCAGACCACAGAGACAGCTGGAGCGCCGCTCCACTGCCACCCAGACAGGTGCTGATCCACAGTTCTGGGTGGAGTCGAGCCGAGCCGGGCCTTTCGGGTCGAGACGCGAGAGCTCAGTTACACGACGCTATTTTAGCAGAATGATTATTTCTGATGAGAAACACATGCTGCCCGTGTCTCTCGAACCGCTCGCGTCTCATTTTTATTAGTTTCCTGCATGATGGTTCCATTTGTGGAAACAAAAACGTGTCTTTTACTTTTATTGACTTGTCTCTCTATGAACATCAGAAAACAAAAAAGATCTGACTTTTATCCAAAGGCAGAAGAATTAATTCCAGGCTTAAGTGGATTTCTGGAAGTTTTGGGACATCAAACAATAATTTAGGGGAGGAGGAGGAGGAGGAGGAGGAATTGTCCACAGTCGCTATTCTGCGACACTGCTATTTTTCCATCCAGGAACATTTCACCCCGTAATCAAACCTCGTGATAAAATCTTCCTCCAAAAGCATTGTATGGACAAGGAACCAAACTCACAAGATACTAAAATTATCGGAGTGGACGACTGTTGGACCTCCTGCACTTTGATTGCGTGTAACTGGAGCTCAGTATGTTGAAGATCAGACAGTCGATCGTGTTGAAGAAGCGACAATTAAACAAATAACTGCAAATTTAAAATCGTACTTTCTGTAAAACGAAGCAGGAACACTGAGTAATGTTCTGTACCCAGTTTTAATAAATAATGAGAAGAAAAATCTTCTGATCCTCATGGAGAAGTGCTTCACCTACCGCCTGTCACTCTACCTGGGTGTGTGTGTGTGTGTGTGTGTGTGTGTGTGTGTGTGTGTGTGTGTGAGAGAGAGAGAGAGAGATCACTCGCTCTGACACAACTTTAGCTGTGAAGATATGAAAATAAAAGCCAATGCCCTGATTAAATATGGAATGTAGGTCATTCAGGGCCGGATTCCGAGACCGGTGTTACTTTGTGACCCAGAAAAGGCTGCAGCAGCTTTAAGTATCCAGAATATCCTGGAATATCTCGGGAATTGACAGGACGAGCTCTTCGTGCTGGAGTTCAAGGAGTAATTCGAGTCATGTTTCACGGCCAGTGTGTTGGCGGAGACGTTTTGACACGTCCGCCACGTGTCTTCAGATGGGTTGTCAGTGACTCAGCAGCTCGTGCGTCACTCGCAGATCGGCCAGCGTGTCGGTGCTGATTACGAAAGCAGAATCGTTTCGGCACAGACTGCGACCTGCTGTTACAGTGAGGCTGCGTTTCGACTTTCAGGAAGTTTACTCATGGTTTGTGGTTGACTCACCTGCATCACTGGAGTCATGTGATGATTATATCATCACTGGTTATATTAGAGACCACTGGACTCTACGTGCTGCGTGAAGATCAACAACACTTCCAAAGCGTGTGTGAGAAACGCACGGGAAACCAACTCATCACAGCTCAGCAAGTTCATTTCCTCCCAGCCACCATCCCACTGTCTGCCCTCTTCCTCATACACACACTCACAAGATGCCTGTGATTGGCTCGAGTCACAGAGAGAGACAGTTACAGAGAGACAGACGCACACAAACAGCAAGAGAGACAGACAGAGACGCAGACAGACAGAGCCTCTCTGATGCAGACAGAGTACCTGTCCTGTATTGATCTGTTTGAAAAGCATTCGTTGGTTCTAGGTGCAACATGAGCAGCAGACATTTGGGCCAGATTCAGTTCGAACGAAAAACAAAAAATTGTATTCCTTTCAATAAGCAACTCGATTTAAAGAGCGCAAAGAGACTGTTTCGAAAAAGAAAAAAAAGTACCAACATTAACTGAACAGTTTTAATAACGAGTTGGCTGAATGTGTTTTGATGGAAAGGTTTTCTCCGCTGCTCTCTAAAACATCCTGAAACTGACCACAGTGATTTTATTCAAACAAATTCGGTTCTCATGACGATGCGTATATTTACCTCCAAAAACAGCATCGAAAGTGTCTGAGTGAAAGGTGATTTTTCTGACATTAAGACCTTTAAGCACCTCAGTTTTCACTTTAGGACACAAACTTAAATTCTATTCAACAAAACTTTTAACGAGTGAAACGTCTGCGAATGTTTTTGGGTTGTTATTCACCACCAACGCGAGCTGCACTTTCCAGAAGTGACAAAGTAGCAGCCACAGCCACACCCGTCTCCAGTCAGGGCCCTGGGGCTCTCAGGCTCTTCAAGCAGAATCCGAGCGCACGACTGGAAAGTTGTCTGGTGTGAACGAGAGGCTTCGACAGTGACTCGGGCCAGCGACAGGAAGCGCCTGCTTTAACTTCCTAATAACAGGGACTTGCTCACTAATCAAGTCGTAAATCGGTCGTTCTGAAAGTCAACAAGACGTCAAGGCGGGAGACACCGTGCGTCGTGACACAAGGTAAAGGTCAGAAACATGTCGTGTTGAAAACACGAAGAATCGCTCTGATCTCAGAACAGTCTGCACTCGAAGAGAAGCGGAAAGCTGACTTGGGATCATCAGCTTGGAACGGCGTGTTCCCGTGGCAGATGGCGGAGCGCAGGTCGGGAGCGGCCGCGCGAGCCTCCCGCCGGCCTTCTCAAGGAGACGTGCTGATGCTGTACACGAGGCCGTGCCCAAGAGAACAGACCGTACTCAAAACAGTCTGATAACAGCAGGACGGATCAGAACTCAGAACTCAGCAAAAACGACAAGTGCTTTCAGCATCGTTGGCTCCCGTTTCCTTCAAATCGCCACGCGGGACTGTGGAGCAGGTCACGGCCATCACGTTGACGTCGTCAGGAGTCGGCTTTACAGGCAGATTTACACACCAGAGAAGTGACGTTTCAAAAACTTTCAACAAAACACAGCTGCGATACGAAACGCTCGGGTTCTCCTCCCGTGAACTCTAACACGGCGCTCTTTTTCACAAACAAAGCGTTTCCATTTTCTCATGTCACGTGACTTAAATGCGAAAAAACACGTTCCATTTCAATTTTGCGAAATATTGTTTTATCGAGTGATCTGAAAATCCACCCGAGCGGAAATTTGTGTTGTTTTTGAGAAATTCATTTTCCATTCCACGCGTTTTCCTTCAGAATTTCAAACTGTGCATGACGCAGGTTAACGGAGACGCGGCTACGAACGCGCGTACGTCAAATCAAAGGATGTCGTCGTAACTTTCACGCCTTCTGATATCAATAACATTTTTTCCTCTGAGGGAAATCACAGGAATAAAATCGCAGCATTTCTTCATCACCGTTATTCCGCCGTTTCAATTTGTATACGTTTATTTTCAGGGAACTGTGGGATTGTTGACACGTCAGCACGAGCTGGACTTGGTTTTTTTGTTTTCTCCCCAGAAAACGGACCCAACATGAGCGACATTTAGCATTTAATCATCAACGCGCATATAATCAGGCGTCACGTCCAGGCCGAGTCTTGAACAGAATCCAAAAAACAGACCATTTCCAAAATCACAGAGGTTGCGAGAGGCGACTGATCTGACTGGCTCACTTGCGCGTAAGCATTTGTCGTACTGACCGATGCCTAATCCTACACGGGGGATCGTTAACTCGACAGAACTCATCCACCGAGGTGCGAGTTCACGTTAACGCTTTATAACTCATTTGTAACGTCTCCAGCGTGAGTGCGGAAAAAGTAGTAGGAGTTAATTTATACGATCCCATGTTGGCAAGATCGAGACCCATCACAGGCCTTTTGCTCATCGTGCATGTTCATTTCCAAAAGAAAAACTCCACTGAAGAAAAAGGGAACAATTTATATTTGTGATGAAAAGCTAGAACGGTTCTCTTCATGAAACTTGTCCACGCACACAAATCGGACCTTTGAACTTGATATGATATATGATACAATAAAGTCTCCCAAGTGGGCGTGTCAAAAGAATATTTCTCAACACTTCCTGGATGAAACCCAACTCCCAGGTTGAATGTTATTGCGTTAACGATCCGAACAGGTGACCGACGTTTACTTTCAAAATCACCTGGGGAACTGCAGCGTGCGGAAAATCACGTAGTCCGAGCCAGACGGGTCAAAGTCCAGCACTCGCATCGACACAAACATGCAGAAAATGTAAAGCACTCACACTTCCTGCCATAAAAACACACGGTGATTGATTTCTCTCCACGCCCTCGCAGATACCGGCCCAAAAGTGCAAAAGTAAAACCGGTGAGAGTTGCGTGGAGGAACTGAGGACTGTCTGAGAGGAGTGGTGTCGATCAGAGATCAAGCTGCTGGCGTGGGACTAGTTTTACAAAAACGATAACATGAACTCCGTCTCATAGAAAAACAACAAAACTTCTATTCACACAGCGAAAACAAACAATCTCCTGATCGATAACGTCGTCCTGATGCTGGAGACTCCTTCCATAAAACCGTCAACCCGTTTACAGACGCGTCCACTTGTGAATGAGCCGTTACTATAGAAACGATAATCCCGTGACTCGCAGCTGCTCCGCTGACCAATCAGAGCCCAGCACTCGATGACGCTGTGCTATCAATACAGATACGCATCAGTGGTTTTGTTGCTGTAAACACTGGGTCAGGCGTGGGAGGCGTTCCGGAAGAAGAAAACGGTGATTCACATGCGGGTTCAACCTGATTTTCTCCCCAAATCGCATCCTTTTATCAAAATATTTGTGCAGGAAGAAGAAGTCACCCTGACGGCGCAAACACGACTGCGGTCCAAGAGCTTCAGGATGGAGAAGTGATTCGCTTCAACAAGACCGAACGAAGCTTCAGGCTCCACACGGCCCAGATTCGTGGATAACAGGTCCATTTTGTTCAACTTGCTCAACTGCTCTGGACACAGCGAGCGTGTTCTCGAGCGATGTCGAGCAAAAGTAATGAAAGAAAAAGAGGCCACTTATTAATTATTCAGTCCTTTTCATCCTTAAGGGGTCTTGATTTTCGTCCCCCTCACCACCCCCATGTTAGAAACCAAGCACCAATAAATTCCAGACCTCACCCTGAACTTCATTTATGAATAAACTAAAACACTGAGGGGTTCTCCCCCCTCCCCCCGACCTGAGCGCCAAGAAAATGAATCACACTCCGAAATAATGAACAAGTTTCCCCAGAAACGCGATCGTCCCTGAACATGTTCGAGCTCAATGAGTCGTCGTTCTTGGCTGGGGCTTTCAGATTGATTTACACAAGCCAGGAAAACTTGGACCAACATGAGAGAAATTCAATAATTCAGGCTCACATCCTGCCAAAAATGAATCATCTTCCATTTTCAGCGCGTATGAAACAGGCTGAAGAAGTGACTTGCGCTTTAGATTCATTTGGTTCCGTCTCATTTCTTTCACACCCTCGAACCTGCTCAGCTCTCCGAACTGCGCCGAGGTGATTCAGAGGACACCGTGTGGGTGTTGGAACACACCGAGCACCGCCCACTGGGTCAGAGATTTAATCTCGGATTAGTTCCCTCTGCGTATATAAAGGAACATTCAGGACAGTTTAAAAAAATACAAGTGATCCACGAGGAAATCAGTTCGACATCAAACTGCAAGACAGCCAGAGCAAGCTCGAGCTCAGAAGAACTTAAACCCACGCAGGTTTGACATTTCAAAGGTTTCGCAATAACCGCTGTCAAGTTACGCAACAAAATCAGTCAGAAAGGCCACGCCCAGTTTTCAGTCAGCCGTTCATCACGACTTCATTTTTCTGCTTGAGCATCAAAATGATTTTTGCTCTGCTATTTGAGATCTTCAGGTTCCGTTCATGGAAAGTTCACCGACTGGAAATTCCAACACCGTGCTTTTCAGTAAAACAGTTCTCATGGGTCAGCCCGGTTCCGTCTCAGTTCTGTCCCGTTTCCCGTTGTGCACTCGTTCAGGGGCCGGTTCCTCCAGAGGATCGATCGGAAGCGACTCATCATTCAACTACCTCCGCACACAGTGTACGATATCAATCGCACCAAAGATGCACAAAATACCTCATAAAAACACGCAGTGTAGAAAGCGACTGCGGGTCAAAACAGACTCACAAACCAATCAGAACCACGATCCGTCACTAACAGGAAGTCGGGACGTTCTGAAACGCAGAGAAGCGGTGGAGAGATTTCCTGCAGGTTTGATGGATTTTAATTCTCGATCAATGAAAATTTTAAACGAGTTAAAGGTCAAGTCATGACTTGATTTCTTCACGTACAAATACGTTTATGAAATATTTACGAAAAATAAAATGCAAACCGCATTTCCATACGTTGGAAAGTGTAACGTTCGAGTTAGATCTTTTTATTTAATGTGGATAAGTTATAATGTAAAGGTTACGCTGAAACAGTCATTCGATGCACTTATTTTAGAAGTTCAACGTTGCGACCGTTTACGTGCAAACACCCCCCCGTCTGCTCTCTCCCAGAAGCTGAGCTCTACAGGTTTCACATGGATCCAACTTGACGACCTCATCACCCTCATCTTCTTGTGACCGAGGTGTCACCGAAGGCCGAGTGTTCGGACAGAACCGCAGCTCCGTCCTTCAGAACAGGTGATAATGTGACGCGCCACATCAACAAATAAACAAACATCATCGATGCGGTCAAGTTTTCTGTGATGAGATGTTTATGTAACGTTGATGGAAGGAGTCTCCAGTGTCAGAGGGAACGCCGGAAACTTTCCCGAGGTCTTCAGGACAGAGTTGACACTTTGCGTTTTGTTTATGATATAATCAGTAAAGAACTGTAATCTTCTGCATGTTGCTGTGGTATCAGAGGAATAAAACACTTTCAGCCCTGCAGGAGAAACCGATCAGATGTGTTCAGTGTGACACGCAGATGAATGGAGAAGAGAAAACCCCCCACTTCCGCTGATGAGGGAGAAAGGTGGAGAAACACTGGCTTCTGGATGACGCATGAAATTTCGATGGGAAAGAAATCGGCGTCTGTTGCGTGATCAGGAAGTGACGGCGTTGAAACAGTGGGCCAAATTTACAACTCGGATCATAAAACGCAGAGGCTTTGAATCTGACGGGCATTTTATTACCAAAAACTCTCCTTAATGCAGTTCACTGGTGCGTAATCACACACACACACACACACACACACACACCTCTCTGCTGAAGGGTTTAACAGCTGCATGCTCCAACACGAGCATATCAGTATTACCAAAACAACCCTCAAGGACACACACACCCCTGTTCAAAACACACACACATTCAGTTTCAGAAGCATGCGCACACGTGTGTGTGTGTGAGAGAGAGAGAGAGAGAGAGAGAGAGAGAGAACACGAAATAATATAAGTAGTGCATAAAAAGCAAAAGCAGTGTTTCTGCTCCTCAGGTCCCGTTAAACGACACCGAGTCCATCAGGGAGGTTCTGATCGGTCAGTGTGACGCGGATCGAGCGGTGGGTGTGGTGATGTCCTGGTGAAAATGCCCGAGCCTGTGATTGGTCAGCATCATGAATGAGGTTCTGATTGGATAAAATAATCAGTCAGTGGACTGAGTGCAGGAACCTGATTCAGGCTCTGATTGGACGGGAAACTGAGTCACACAGACATCATTACAGACAGACACAGAGAGAGAGAGAGAGACAGATGAAGGTGTATTACTGCTTTCTAATCATAAAACACTAAAATGGGACTGAAAGCTATAAATTTTGACGTCCCCCTCTTTCCCCCTTTACATTCACGCAAATAGCCTTTGGGATTCTGCCACATAAAATTAAACTCGTCTCTGTGTGTGTGTGTGTGTGTGTGTGTGTGTGACCCCTCCAGGCGTAGGGAACTGGGCGTGTCTGTGTGGTGAGAAGCCCTTACAGTAATAATGCACTCGGGCAGTGTGGGTGGACTGCGGCTTCCTTCTACATTAAACATTTGTGTGTGTGTGTGTGTGTGTGTTCCCTGCAGAACCACGGATTTACTGAGGCCCTGAAGTTCACCTCAAT
>JANZLB010000024.1:839217-850454 GCA_026167865.1 Notarius quadriscutis | reverse complement strand
AGCCCTGTGATGACCTGGCGACTTGTCCAGGGTGTACCCCGCCTTTTGCCCGTAGTCAGCTGGGATAAGCTCCAGCTCGCCTGCGACCCTGTAGAACAGGATAAAGCGGCTACAGATAATGAGATGAGATATGAATGGCATTTAGCAGATGCTCTTACCCAGAGTGATGTACAACACACCCAGAGCAGCCTGGGGAGCAGTCGGGGGAGAGGTGCCTTGCTCAAAGGCATTTCAGCCATTCCTGCTGGTCCAGGGAATTAAACCAGGAACCTTTTGGTCCCAAAGCCGCTTGTCTAACCCATGGCCACGGCTTGCTGCAAGTTATTTTACTTATGTAAATTACTGCATTATTTATAAAAAAAAAAAAAAAATTTACGAAGGTATGAGATAGCAGTTGAAGCGAGTGTTCTGCAGCCCTTCGAAACAAAATTTGCAAGATGAAGCATTTCGAAGGACTGAATAGTTGCAAAGCCACCCGAGCGAGTTCTGAGGCTCTTGCCACATTTGGTGTGAATGTAGGACGAATGATCGTCAACCACCACATCAACCACAATTTGGTAAAATATGTTCTCTCTTTGGATCATATCAGTATACTGATAAAAGTACTGCAACATCACAGCCCAATTATACACCCAGCACATACGCAGGTCATGCCCGTGGAACTTACAACATCATAATGAGCGAAGATCTTTTCAAAGTCTCGTTTTCTTTCCTCCCGAGAGGTCGCCTGAGGAGAAAGAAAAGAAACAGAAGGGATGAGCACTTCCATCAAATCAGAAACTCTGTCAGAGGTTGACACAAAAGATGCCGAACTCAGTCATACTTACGTCGATATTGAACTGCAAGAGGAAGTTCTCCTGGAGAGCCAGGATTCTGGAGAAGGAACAACGATGACCAAGTGAACACCAACAGTGCGATTAATGCTCGAGTTTTAATGCATCTCGGCCACACCTTCACTGCAATTGCCAGGTACAAACACCACACCTCCTTCAGTGGGACAGAGTTTCGGTATAGGAGGTGTGGCCTCTGTACCAGTCAGTTTCAGTGTCGGATGTAAAGTCCCGGACCTCGAGTCTGCCGGTCCCATGAAAGACTTGACCTACGTGCCTATTAATCAGAGTACAAGATGTGTGGCTTCTCTACATGAACTTTGTCAAGATGATACGGCCTCCGTGCCTGTCAGTTTCAGCGTCAGATATAAGGTCCCTGACCTCGAGTCTGCTGGTCCTATTTAAGACGTGACCTCCGTGCATATGGATCAGAGGAAAAAGAGGTGTGGCCTATGCGAATCAATCGCAGTCAAGAAAGTGCGGCCACTTTGTGTCAAGCTTCGTCAAGAAGGTATGGCCTCCGTCATAACTTCTTAATATTGATCGGACGCCACGATACAAAAAACCTGCATCGTTTTAAAAAGCTCAGAATTGTATTGGATATGAGCAGTCAGTCATGTTCAAGGTACATTTCATCCAGATTTTGGGTCGAATAATCAAGTACAAATCATCTTGTCTCATCAGTGAAGAAATTTCTTTGATGAACCAAGTACGGTAAATGTTTTTAAGCAGCAGCACAAAGGAAGACTTGTCCTGATTCAGACAGTCTTGGATTTGGAATAGATTAGATTTGGTGCAACTGTGTCACCAAGCGCTTCACTGTCTTCTGTGGGTCCTTGCTTGCAGTCATTGCTTCAACAATTTACAACACGCCACTCACTGACCTCATCAAGCTGACCAGAAAACAAACATTAACTCCCAGGTCTTACCTCGCCAAATCAGTCAGATCCAAGCGGCCATCTTTGTTCTTGTCGAATACATTCATCTGCCAAGCAAAACAATCAACATGTTAACACAAAATAGTCCCCAAGTCTGAATCTAATTTCAAGATCTGTCTGAAAACGATAGACAACATAGTCGGAATAAGACGGTGGACTCGGCATTTGACCCTCCTTCCTGTTCCATCAGCTTCCCATCATCCAGCTCTCACAAGACTGGAATACATTTACCCTTCCTGCCGAGCAGAGACATGGTGAGTCCTCAGGTGGTGTCTGCTACTGTTCAATCTACTCCCTGATTGAATTCTCTCCCCATAAACAGGCTCAATAGCAACACACACACACACACACACACACACACACACACCTCCCCCATTTGGAACATCCATTCGATACAGCAATTAAGTCCAGTGCTGGTGGTTTAATGGTGCAGCCTGGAAAAGCAGGGGCTGAGACAGAGGCCTTGGAACATGCATACTATCAGAGATTGTTGACAGGACATCAGGGTGGCAAGAGTTTGTGTTTCTCAGTGCATTTAGATCAAGTCCATTGTCTTTGACAGGACACAATGGAGTACAAGGATCAAGTCCAGAATGTTAGCTCCAGTTCAAAGACATTCAAAGGCAAGATGGTCATCATGGCTGGATCCTTGAGAAAGGAAACCGAATGCCTCACTTGTAATCTTTAGGTCTACCAATGAAGATGTTTATTCAAAGAACTCAAGAGGAACCACAACCCAATTTCTACATTGTGACTCAATTTCAGTTGGACCAAACGCATTTGGACTCGAGCTTTTCAGTTGTCAGGATTCTTCCGCAAGAGACAAATAACATTCTAGATCGGACTCGAGATGTGCCATTTGTTGCCTTCGTTGAAAAACACCCCACTGAGGTTGAAAAATCTGGGGGGGACCCAACAAAGTTTGGGGAGATCAGCAGAGGCATCGGAAGGTACTGTAGCTGGGGTCACAAATGTTGGTGTTTCCAAGGTCAGTCACTAAAGTCTGAGTAAGTTTCAGAAATTTAAAAGATGCCCATGTTGTCTGTAGAATGCTGGTTTAAGAAATTGGAGCGTTAACTGATCTACAGGATCTTGCAATCAGACAAAGCACATTTTGAAAAGTCACGAAACTGGGTCATGTTTCGCAGCCTAACGTTGAACATGAATAATGCACGCGAGTGAGGAAAAAAAAATTCAGAATCGATATTTTATTTTTGTCTGGGAGAACCGCTTCTAGAGGACAATGTTGCTTAGTAATAGAAAGGGACTATGGAACATCGCAGCATATTGTGTCCAAACATGACTTTCAGTCTCACAAACCAAGTTTAAACAGATCAGGGACCTCAGCATGGATGGGTCAGAAACTGGCATAAACAGAGGAGAACACCAGGGTGACTTTTAAACCACTGGTAGCTCAGAAATGCCACACTGTCTGTGAAACACAGTGGTGATGGTACCACGGCTTGGACATACCAGTGGACCTGGATCTCTTCAGTAATCGCTCCGGACGTTCCTGTGACTGCAGCAGCAGGATAATTTTTAAGCAAACTAAAGTGTTGTATAAGCATACAACCAACAGAGTTGACAGTACCAGCCCCGTTCATGAATCTGTCCCAGATCCGGGTCAAATAGGACACAGTGGATCCACTGATGTTAAAGTGTTGAATATCATGGATGTGGATGGTGTTTCGGCTTGCAGCACAGGACAATACGCCAAAGCACGGGTATTTAGTTCCAAATTTTGGACCTTTGAGGCAGGACCGAAAAACAAAAATCCACAAAGGCCTGAAATCAAGCAGAGACTAAAAACACGGTTGGATAATATAGTTGACAGATCATCATGTTGTGCTTTCAAAATGTCAAAAAGTCATTAAATTACAATGACGCACTAACCATGACCATTTTAAAAGAAAAATTCAAAGCCATGCTCATTTAGTCACCCAAAGCAAGACATGAAAAGGGCTGAAACCTATATTGGAATCTCAGTCTCCTTAAATTATAGCAAACATTTTGCTCTTTAACTGAAGACACTGTTCACATCGTTCCTCTTTGTTCTTTTCACACGGATCAGTTCCCATTGGGTGAGAACAGTCACTGATGGATAAATGACTGAAATTAGTGGCTGGCCTTTCACCCAAGTCTCCTGAAATTAATTACAAAAAGCCAGAGGATGTGAAACTGGAACTCACGACTTTCTAAAAGTTCTTAGCCAACACACACGCCTGAACGATAAATGTCAGTGCAAACTGTTATTACATTACAATCAATCGACATAAATGTCAATCAACAAGCAACAGGAAAGGTTCTGGGAGAAAAGAAAAAAAAAAAAAAAACCATTCTCCTTGAAGAGCTTTAGTGCATTTGGGAGTTGCACAGTTGCAGCACTGCAGGCAGTCACACTGAGAATGTGTTTAAAAGCCCGACATTCATTATTGGATTTATCTTCCTTTAAATACAAGCCAGAGAAAAACCAGAACCAGACCTTGATTACCCACTGATAAAGCAAGACAGAACAGAGTCTCTCCAATGCTAATCTTACACACGAATTAGTTTTAAGGGCTTGATGTCTTCAAGGTTATTGATCAGTGGGTGAGGGGAAAAAAAAAAAAAAAAATTCATTTACCATGGTGTCCGTGTACTCATCCAGCTTGTCGGAGGACACTTGCTTTTTGTGCTGTTGAAAAAGATCCTTCAGGAAATTCTGCAAAAGGAATCGTTACTGTTACACATCTTTAATAAGCCAAACTACACTCAGAAAATAAAAGTACGTTATTGTTTCTTTCGGGGTACACTAGCTTGTCACCGGGGCCGTATCCTCCAAGATACTTATTTGAAAACTTGGGAACATGTGTATCTTTTTGGCTCGAAAAAGGTACACAGTTACCTTGAAGTCCAGTCATGAGCCCTTGGGGTACATCAGCGCAGATTGGACCTCGAGGGACAGAAATGGACTCCGATCGCACCCGTTTCTGACTGCGTACAGAAAAGTCCTGCACGGACCATAATGTTGGCTGCATTGAACTACTGTTGATGGCCTTATTGTTGAAATGTCACCCAATACACGTGTCCATCACATTCAGCGAAGAAATAGAACAACGAGTTTGGATATACACTAGTCCTGTTAAACTGGAAAACCTGAGACATGACTCCCTCTTAAATGGCACTAAACAAGCTTGACATGACTTGGCACACAATTTTGTGAGCACTGTTGTGCAAGATCCTGGAAATGTACCAAATTGTGACTCAACGTTGTTTGGAAACGAAGAAAAAGATTGCAAGGCATAAATCAGAACCTGACCTGCAATGGAGCGGACGAAACGTTGACACTCAAAGGACAAACGGAGTGGAGAAAACGCCAAGTGTTTCGACCTGCATCGGATTTTCTGATAAGTCAAGTTTATTTGTATAGCGCTTTTAACAAGAAACATTGTTCGATTTATGGTTCCACATCGTCAACCTGAAGAAACCCTTCAGGGTACTGTCTCCCGGTTTGGAATGGTTCCAAACAGAAGCTCTAGAACCTTTATTGTCATGTTGCTGAGAAAAACAGAGGATTACGGTCCAGAGCCAACCATGTCGTTTGTGAAACATGGTGGAGGTAGCATTGTGGCTTGGGCTTGATTCAAAATTAAGTAAACCCTCAACTGTTCAGCAGGTTATTTTTTCCATAAAAGTATCATGTTCTTCAAAGGCTTTGTCAGGTTGAGGATTCTCTTACCCCCAATTACAAAAAAAATCCTAATGGAAGCTCTTTCGAACACTCGAACCTTTACTTCGCCAAAGAAACCTTGAGGAAACCTTTGGAAGACAAACCTTATGGCAGAGGTTGCCCAAACAATGCGTTTAGGAATAGAAATTTTTTTTATTTTTTAACAGATCAAGGATGTCTCAGAGACCACCATAAATGGAATAGAATGCCATTGTTCGCATTCAACATCAGAAAGGCCAGGCTGCAGTCTGGTTTAAAAAAAAAAAAAAAAGTGTATAGTATTCCTGGAGAAATCTGGAACAAGGTCTTAAGGACATAAGAGCCCCAGATCACCCTGTATTTAAACAAGTGTTGCAAAGAAGAAAGAGTCGAGAAAAACGAACGATTATAGTCCAGAGCCAAAACATCTGAAACATGGTGGTGGTAGCATCATTGGAGTCGATACAAAACCATAAACCTTGAACTGCTAACCAGATACTTGAATAACGGCTCACGCGTCACACCCCAAAGGGCCTCTTCAGGTTGAAGATTTTCCCATCATGAACCATTCAAAGTGGATGCTCTTTCGAAAGCCCTTTAGAACTTTTACGCCTTTTTGACCAACAGGGAACGGGTTCCGTTTTGATTCATGCGCCAAATATTGAACCATTTAGAGTATTTTGACCAAAAATAGTCATTTGGAACCAAAATAGAGCTGGTTTTTCCAGCATGAACCATGACATCGGTGGGCGTCAGGTTGGAGAGGAAGTGGAGTGCATCGATGGAGACCGTAATGGAAAAGGACGCAAGGAAAAAAAAAAAAAAAAGGGACTGAAAAATATCTGCAAAGACAGAAAAACCTCACAGGTAATCAATGCACACCGCTATCTTGCTCTACTGTTTACTCCCATTGTGAAATGGTCCCATGCCCTTCTTTCAGAATGCATCCTTGATTACCGAGATTCAAAGGTTCCTGAACAGAACCGATTCAAGAACCCATTCCCTGTTGGTTGAAAAAGGGGACCAGAGAACCCTTGAACCCTTTTTTGAAAGGGTGCCTGCTTGGTTTGGATTGTGCCTCAGCTGAACGGCACTTTAGATAAAGTCCCCCATCAGATGAATAAAGGCCAGTGGAAACATGTTTAGTGTTGAACAAATCACTTTCCTACCCTCAGTTCTGCTGCAGATATATAACCACTGCTGTCTGCATCATACTTCCTCCAGATCTATCAAGAGATAAAAAAGAACCCAATTTATCAAGGAGGTCAACTTTTAAAAATAAGATAAAGCATGATGATGGGGGACCTTCATAAACTCCACACTGTTGTCCAGAGGAGCTTCACGACGGAATAGCAACAGGAAGTTCTCTTCTTCTGGTAAGATCATATTGGCGAGCTAGAACACACAGAGAAGACAAGATAAAGGTTAGAAATCTGGAGATTTCAACTTCCAGCTGAAGATGGAAATCTGTTCCCGATCCTGCCCCGGGGTCATGGCGTTTCCTGTAATGGCCTTTTGTTTTTCTGGCCGTGGTTTAAAATTAGATGAAAACAAAAGTGCTTAACGCTGAACAGACAGATGGTTCTGTACATCACAGAGGATAATGCGCAGAAGAAACAGAAAGATAAGAGGCTGCAAAACAAAGTCTGTAAATCGTTAGCATCAAGACTGGTTCAAACTAAACGAAGGGTCAATGCCAAATGTTATTTTGGTCCCTGCTCACTAACAATAACAGCCTCTGATTAATATTTTTTCTTCTCGAGACCACCATCCTACATGATGACTCATGCCTTTCCTGTGGCGAAAAAAAAAAAGTCAAACCAACGTGTCCTTTTTTCATATTGCTTGGCAACTGCGATTCTTCAGGAACAACCAGACTCGACCTCTTCAAATCAGATTCCGATGAGATTACATCCACTTTCAAGTCAAACACAATGAGACTAGATTCTTGCAGATCACAGGTACGATGGCACCAGAACTCAGTCAACCTTTGTCTCTCCTCCATTACAGGAATTACTTGGATGGTGATCAAGTCTACGTTACGTCAGGAACACAAAACGTGTCCTTGCTGCAGCCTTCACTTTGAATTCTTCAGAAAGAACCATCCGGATTCTCTGGAACATGATGATGCAAGTTATTTCTCCTTGATCTTTTCAGCGTATCGGGTTCAAGAGCTCTAATGGCGTGTGACTTGGTTCCTGGATAATTACACTGGTGATTAAGAAGCAATCACATTGAGGAACGTAAATATCACTCATGCATTATGTAGGATTTCTGTCAAGAGGCTTTTAAGCCAACCACGAATCCATGTTGCGGTCTTTTACACACCTCACAAGTCACTTTCCACACTATGGAAGCCAATTCCTGTTCTGTGAATTGCAATAAAGTAAACATCTTCACATATTTAAAAAATAATAATAATAATCCTACCACAATAACACGACCAAGATGTGCAAGCTACCGTAATTTTTGAACAAGCAGACCAGCCACAAAAACAGGACCAAAAATTTGCAAACTACCATAAAAACTACAAATAAATGAAGGAAAAACACTTTCTGGACAAGCATGTCCACCGTTTATAAAAACAAAACAAAAACACCCCACTCACAAATGTGCAAACTACTGCAATTCCTCGAGTAGCACATCTCCTGTAAAAACATGCAGTTTGCAAATTACCCTAATTTCTGGATTAGGACGCTCACTAAAAATACAAATGATTGTGCAAATTACTAATTTGTGGACAAGCATAAGACCACCTAGCATTAAAACGCAAACAAAAGTTTCCTGGACAAACACTCGGACTGTAAAAACATTAGATGTAGGACAATGAGGCGAATGCAAACATCAGAACGTGTTTGTGTCCAAGTCAGAGGGCAACTCGAGTGCTAAATTAATCAACGTTAAATTTGCAACAGAACGTTTTTCAAGCTCATCAAGCAGTCGAGTTTTGCTCCAGGTTAATGACGTATAAAGGAGTGTGTGGATTCAAGAAAGCCAGTCTCACTTCCTGGATCTGCAGGCGACCGTCAGCAGTGACATCGTAGACGGACATGAACCTGGCCTTCAGCTGCTGCACTTTCTCCTCCGTTATCTTATCCTAGGGAAGTGGAAAAAAAGACAAGGCGGTTACCATAAACACTCGCTGACTGGTTGCGTGTGCACACAAAACATTCAGTAAGTATTACAATTTCTGGATTCCCGGGAATCCATGCTCATTCACGATGGAGTCAAACCAGGTATCTTATTTTATACGAGTGTGTTTACATCAAATTTGTTAAAAAATGTTAATTGCAAGATTAACATTTTTCATTTACGATAAAATACTTGCAGTATATCAGTAGGCGGGGCTATGCATTAGAGTACTAAAACACTGCAACTTGCGTCAGAAACCAAACAGTGACTCACTCTCGTCGCTATGAATTTGCATGCTAACATCACCAGCTAGCTAACAGAGTTGACTGCAGCATGGAACAAGTTGTAGTTGTCATGGTAACCTAACATTCGATTGTGGCATGTTTGAATGCTGGTAACACACATCTGTATTTTTGACTCAGACTGAAAGCCGACACATGCGAGCGTGTGCATGCGAGTTGGTTAGCAACTAAACTAGACAAGTATCCGTTGAGTCAGCATTTCTAATTTGCATCCTCCTTTCTCCACAGGTCCTGCTAGTTCTGAATAAAAGTAACGGTTTAGAAATGGTTCAAGGCACTTTTGGTAGCAAGTTCCTTGACCAAAAACAAGTTAATTTATATGTTTTTGTGGCTGCGACACTGCATCTACTCAAACCACCAAATCTGAAATACACGACACTTCTGACCTCAGTTTCCTGAAGATCAGATGTGCCACTTCTTGTGAAAAAGCACGTTAAGCTGACAAGTCTTTTTCTAGTGCAGAGAACTCATGCAGTGATGTTCAACAATGAAAAACAACCAACGGTTTTTTTTGGGGGGGAAAAACAAAAACAAAAAAAAGCCACCTCACACTGAATCCATCAATTCTCTGTTTCAACCAATTTCCTTAATCCACCACTGCTCCCCAGAATCAGATCAGCAGCAGCAGCAGTTCATGCAGGACTGAAAGTAAGATAATGAACATTCTGTTGATCTTGACAGAGCTGAGTGCAAAAGTTTGTGCACCCTTACTTCATATTCAAACAGGAACTACTTTTTGCAGATCTGTAAAAGGTTGCTGTTTTTAGGTTTAGAGAGTGTGTGTGAGAGAGAGCTGTTCTCCAGACTCTCATTCAGCTTCTGCTTTCAACAAGACTAAAATGCCACAGGGGGGTGTAAACTTTTGAGCACGTTCATAAAGAACGCTGCCGGGAGACTCGGCTGCTGTGTGATGGAGTGAGGTCTCAGAGAACATCAAGCGTGCTTCCCTGATAAAGGACAGAAAACATGGGCATTTTTACACCCAGACGCAAAACAGGGCAGGTGGAGTGGAGGGGGTGTAAACTTTTGCCCCTGACCCTCATTATAAACAGACAGGATGAGAGGAGAGGAATGTGCTTGGGGACCTACCCCGGGGCCCAGCTTGATCAGAAGGTGCCGAAAAAACGCGTCCAGCTCCTTCCCCTCGATATAGCCGTTATCTGGAACACACACACACACACACACACACCTCAAATGAACTCAACGCGGATTTCTCATCAATCATTCATTCATGCAATTAAAAAAACCCGCCAACCAAAAAACAAAAATAAAAAAACAAACAAACTATTTTCACCATCTGCATCAAAGTGGTGCCAAATGCGCAAAAATCCTGCAGCATCCATTTGGTCCAGAGCGCAGTCCATGTCCTGATGGAGAGAGAGAGAGAGAGAGAGAACTCTGTACACACAACCAACACACAACAAACAGGAAATAAACAACTTTCAAGAGGAAATAAGGAGGAGAGCTGCTGTTCCACCAGCCGTGAGACAGTGAAAGCAGCGCACCAACTCAACAACCATAACACCACCTCCCTCCCTCCCTCTCTCTCTCTCTCACCCCCTTCACACACCCATTTCAAACAGAACCATCAGACTGAGAACCTGCAATTATAATAAATAAAAAAAATATTTCACTTGACATTCAATCTGAAGATCAATAAACAGATCAGACACACAGGATGACTGCACCCGGCAGATCAACAAAAACATGCACTGAAGAATATTATTATTATTCATAAAAATAATCATAAATAATAAATAATAATGCCAATAGACGCTCGTGCACGTGTCTGCAGGTGGAACCCGTATAACTCTCATGACAAGAGTCACATGTCGGAAAGCCTGAAGTTCCCACAAACCTGAATGGAAAAAACATCAAAAAGAGTTGTCCAGTCTAAACTGGGTAACCATCCGG
Organism: Notarius quadriscutis; assembly: GCA_026167865.1. NCBI lineage: Eukaryota > Metazoa > Chordata > Actinopteri > Siluriformes > Ariidae > Notarius > Notarius quadriscutis. The sequence continues at coordinate 839,650 of JANZLB010000024.1, read as the reverse complement.
GAACAGAGCAAGTTAAAAGAACCAAACAACAAGTTCAGAATCATCAAACCATTCCAGAACCAGTGTTCAGCCAACACCATGGAAAAAAAAAAGCTTACAGAACCCGAGCAACAAATAAGATCAACATTCGAACCCAACCTGGATCAATAAGCTACGAACTCAGCGACGTCCTGAAGCTGGAAGAGACAAAAACCACGATGCCAAATCAGCAACAGCTGGGAAAGAGTTCCACAGGGGAGGCTGAGAGAAGAGGGATGCTGGCTCCACCTGCAGACAAGAATAATATATGGGCGTGTCGAAGACAAAAAAGGCGTGGCTTCAAGCATCAGGAAACACTATAAGGGGGGCACAGGGGATTGTAAACACTTTAAGGGGGGGCACAGGGGATTGTAAACACTTTAAGGGGGGCACAGGGGATTGTAAACACTTTAAG